>JARJEB010004749.1:0-12720 GCA_030264535.1 Liometoxenus newtonarum
ATTATGACCTATAATTGACTCGTGTCAAGCTTATTATTCGCGAGTGGTGATAATGTGAGTCATATGTGCCTGCACACACACACACATAATAATCGCTGTTTTACGTGGTCGTCGCGGATAAACCAATTAAAATCACGAAATTACTAATGCCGAACTCAGGTTAAACGTCAAACGGTCCAACGTCAAACTTGAGGTTAGTTCGTGTTTTTCCTTGCGGATTTGTTGGGTATAATTTCGTTTTTTGCTTCTTCATGAGTCAAAATTATTTCTTTTGGCGTAAGGATTAATCTCTTATTTTCCTCGCATTCGCTACTCTACATATTTTGGCCTTTTCTCTTTGCTTTTGTATTGTTCAGAAAATTACAAACCGAAATTTGAGCTGAACGCGGAGTCAAACTTCAAACAGACGTCACCGCGTCATCCACTTACATGCTTTGGGTTGCCATAGTTTTGATGAATAATTGCAAGTAAAACCATAGATCCAGAAAGAAGGAGATGCACTGAAGGGTTGCATTATGGATATAACGTAACAATCTTGTATGATAGTTATGTTAGAGAGTCCCTACGTTAGCACAAATTATCTTGCATAAAATGTTCATATCATAGTGGGTGAGCAAAATTTTTTAAATTAAAATCACTTATGCCTTGTGTGTTCCTTTCAATAATTTTCATTCTATGGGTCAAGGATACACTTTGATTTATTTATACATATATCTAAAAGGGATAAGTAAATATATTGTAACATTCCAAGAAGCTACTATCCTGATAATATTGTATTGTACCTTGTAAATAATGTCACCCTGTACATTTTGTATTGTGTTGGCTGTCATGGAGATACATGATATAGAGTAGACTATAGACGAATCAGCGACAAGTATTAGAGATAGTCAATAGCATGTTTGAGGGAGAGCGAGTATTCGAACCGAGTTGACTTGGTAACCGAATAACAGGAGACTCGCTCTCTTTAGTCGGCGATCTGAACAAGAAGGCAGAAATGAAAGTCGTCTTGTCTGGAACTGGAACTGGAAGATAACTGTTATAGGATTCTTAATACATGTAAGTATGAAAAATGTGTGAATGCTTGATCTCACAGTGACAATTACAATTTATTCAGCGACCGCGGTTTCTAATAATCAGGCTATTGTACCGTAAAACATTTTTGCACAGCCACCATGTTTGAAACAGAATTTGTGCTACTCTAACAGCACTATCATATAAAACTGTTCGGTTATATCCATAACGCAACACTTCAGTCCATCTCATTCGTTCTCGGTCTATGGTCTATGGTTTTACTGACAATTGTTGTTTGGGTTGCATACGTTTGATCGCTTGACTCTGCGTTCGGTTGTTCGATTTGAATTTAAGCAGAAACGCATAATATTTGCAAATAATTTTTGTTTCCCACATTTTTCTTCTCTCGCATATAGTGATCACAAACTATTAATAGATAGAATTTGTCTATTTATAATGATTATTGGTCTAACTCTTGAAATGTTATGATGTTTTCGGTTTGGTGTTTTTTATGCGTATTGTGAAAATAAGAGTGTAAATTGCCAAAATTGCAATACAACACATGAGAAATCAATAGTTGCTTGATATTTTATTTGGTGCCTTGATGTCTCTGTCATCGTTGCTCTCTTTCCAGTCTACTGCACTCTCGCTTCATTCGCGCTTTTTCCTTATTTTGCAAATTTGTGGTAAAAAAAGTGTGTGATGTAGTGACGTGGGAGGATTAGAACGATTAGATCAGTGATTCTCAACCACTCTGCCGCGGCACTTTAGTGTGGCGTGAAATTATTGAAGTGTGCCGCTCAGATCATACCCATCCATAAGAGGCGTCAGGCAAGTGTGCCGTCAAATTTATAAATTATTAAAAAGTGTACAGTGAGGAAAAAAAGGTTGAGAATCACTGGATTAGGCAAAACCATTCCTATACTTATTCCATTTCCCACTTTCGCATCTATCTCGTAACTAAATCGTTTAGCCGGGGTTTAAAGATAGCACAATTACTAGGCGCTTGGACTATTTTACTATTCTTAGCGTGCGGTCACTAACTAATCCAGGGAAACCTATACGTTGCCTATATGTATACACAACGCATTCACATATTCAATTGCGCATAGGCGCCGACCCGCCGACTTTTGGTTTTGTCATTAGGGGTGGGGCGCACAAAAATATATGAATATACATTAGGTTAGAGGTTGATTATTAATTTAAAATATATTTTTCTACACATATTTAGTTATATGGTCATTATTAGCATTTTTGAGTGATTAATGGTATCTATAACTCACTACCGTGAATTATGGATTTTCATAACTCACTACCGCGAGTTATGGATTTTCAGAAATCACTGCAATTAAAGGTTATACGTCAATTGGACGCGGTCAATTGGACGAGCGACAATTGGACGCATGCGAAAATTGGATGCGCGACAATTGGACGCGTAAGACAAAAAGCCAAGTATGCTAAAAATGAATGTAAAAATGTTTTTACATACTAACCCTCCTGCTAACCCTAATAGGGCCTAAACTCCTTACCGTTCGGTTTGTACTGTAAAACCACGCGTCCAATTGTCGCGCGTCCAATTGTCGTACGCGTCCAATTGTTGCGCGACCAATTGACCGCGTCCAATTGTCGCGCGTCCAATTGAAGCGATACCGCAATTAAATAACATTGATCACGTATTAAAGTTCAACCAGATTTAACGAAATTGAAGTGTCCGATCCAACTTATCTATATGATCTAAGATCTCGAAGGAACCAGAGAAATTCTGTCAATTTCATAACATTGATCGCGTTTTTCGAAGATCATTTAAAGTTCAATAAGATTTAACAAACTTGAAGTGACCGATTCAACTTATCTATATGATCTAAAATCTCGAAAGAACCCAAAGAATTCCGACAATGTCTGTATGTGATCGCCCGCCATATTGTTTCACTTGTCAGTTAGTGCTCGTTCGTTGCTTCATCGAGAAATCACAATTTGTGTTTTGTGTTAAAATAGTGTAAGGTGTAGAAAAAGCATAGTATTATATTCTCGATTATGGTCATTGCTCACTCAGATGAATTGCGCCACTCGCCGTGCGGCTCGTGGGCTCGCACATCATCTTCGTGAGCAATGGCTGTCATAATCGCTCATATAATAATATACTATTGTTTTATATGACCGACTGACAAATTCATTTATAATTTGCCCCCGTGCAGTCGGCGCCTATATGAAATTGCCTGCATTGAGTCGGCTTTTTATTCTGTTTTCTTCGTTATGCACGCGCTTCGGCTCTTTACATTTTGTATTTATTTTAAAACGAACGCGTTACTGTGAAATGTAAACCGACCGGAATTCGAAAATGGAAGCCGTGACACAGTGACACAGAAAAACTTAATCCCTTTAATCCGCAAATACTCCCAATTGCCCCATTGGCTCAATTTACGAAATATTACATCCCGAATTTGCACACATGCACAAATATAGGTATTTGCATCAAATTATAAATTGTTATAATTTATAACCGTATTTATAGGTTCTTAATGTGGATGTATTTTTGTTCGCGATCGTTAAATGTCTTCCGTGTCAAAAGTTCTTGCATAATCGACCAATAAATCCTTATGTTCGTCCTTTAGTGTATGACTTTTTTTTTCATTATATTATCTATATGTATACTTATATGTGTTTATCTATTAATTAAATCGATTGTCACACTTACGTTTTCGTTTATCTGCTTAAGTGAAATTCAGATCGAATAAATTTCACTAAAATACTTCACACAACACGCACACGTAAGACGCTCGGCGTCGTCGTTATGGAATGACGCTCTTCTATTAGGCGTCTGTCTCCCACTTCGAATGCATCACATTGCTCCCACTCGCTTTTGATATTTTTATTTTTTAATAGTTTTGTAATTTTTAGTGGAAAAAATTTATTATAATGTTAGAAATTCACCAAAAAAAATGTAATCAACTGAATTAGCAATTTCTTGTTACTAATTGATTTCTGTATCCTGCATTTCTATTTCCTGAAACATCTACTATATCTATTTTCTAATATTTCTTGATCTCCTAATCTGATATTTTTATTTTTGTGGGAAATTATTGAAAATTCTAATTGGAAAATTTCGAATTTCCCGCTTCAGATGTTTTTATTCGGGTTAGTTCTGCTGCAGTGTTGTCAGATTGCGCGATTAATCACAATTTGTGAAAACTTTTTTGCAAAAATCGCAAGTCAAATGGTGATGTTCCACGTTTCGTCATGATGACTAATTTTAAGCAGCTGATCCGGACCCCTGTAGCAGATAAAAGGAACACCTCTGCATCGCCAATGCTCCAATTCCCTTCGTTCGAGTTCGTGTTCTCGCTATGAACACAAATGAAAATACGAACTCGAACGAACTCATTTGGAGCCTTGGATGTGCAGAGGTGTTCCAATTGTACGCCATAGTGTTCCGAATCAGCTGTTCCATTAGAAGGTCAAATAGGTCATCCGAGTGATTTGGAACATCTACATTGAGCGATTTGCTACAAAAATATCATATTTCCGATAGGCACTTAGTTATTATTTCGAAGGAATAAATAAATATTAATAAATAAATTTTTCTGTACATGTATATAAAGTTGCCTATTCGTGCATTAAAGTTGCCTATAATTATGACTTTGCGATTTTAGGTTTGTTTCATCAAAGCACCGAACCAGTTCTGAACCGTTCCGAACTGTAAGACGCATAAGCAGTTTTAAAACAACCAATGTTTTTTCAAAACTGCTCATGCGTCGTACAGTTCGGAACGGTTCAGAACTTGTTCGGTGCTTTAATAAAACCATTGATGAAACAAACCTTTTGGGCGACATGCATCATCAAAACATGGCAACACCGTTCGGTTGTTTTCGTACTTCTCCGTAAACGTCACCTTACTGCTATGGCCGCCGTCATGATTGATTGACATGGCAATGCAATTATTACATCTCTAAACTTACAAGAACATAAAGGAAATAATAAATAATTTGTAATAATTGATTACCAATCTGATCATACTTGTTGAGTGTATTTACACAATATGGATATGCTGTAAGTAATTTTCTGTAGCCCTATTTCTAATTTTAACCTCAAATTTGTGAAACGTTATACAACGTTGTGACATTTTATTAATGGAGACCATTGTATTTGATTTTAGGTCGTCCGAAAAGACTATAACCATCAGGGAGGATGATGACTCAAAGAGGAAACATAAGAAAGAACATAAGAAACACAAGAGACACGAAAGTAGTAAGACCGAGAAAGTAAAAAGGCACAAAAAGCATAAGAAACACAAGAAGCGGCATTCAGATACTGATGATGAATCGAAAGGGGATAGGAATGATCGGTATACACCAGAATTATCTCCCAAACCTCCTAAAGGTAATGTGAATTATGTGACTAATGGTAAATCTTGTTCAGGATCATCTGATAATAATATTCCACTGGAAGCAGATGATATTGTTGATTATATTACGGAAGGTATAACTAAATCACATTCGTTGGAAATTGTCTCGTCTGAAAGTGAAGATGGAGGTGTCGAAGCTGATTGTGACAGTGATGCGATTGATGTTGCTATGATTGAAGCGGACATGGACTTGGAAGAGTTAATGAAACAAAAGGAGAGGTTACAGGCTGAAATTGCTAAAACATCTCATGATAACTCAATCAAAAATGGCAGCACTAAGGAAGTATGTACAGTTGAAGAAGTCATCTTGTTAGATGATTCTAGCAATGACGAGAGCAAACCGAAAAAGAAGCGAAATCGTTCTTCGAGTCGAGACCGACGCGTTGTAATCACGAGTGAAATCGAAGAAAAAGAAAAGAAAAAAGTGCTGCGCACTCATCGCGATCTACGTGAAGAAAAAGAACGTCGCGAAGAGCGAAAAGTTGTTGACAAACGCAAAGAAAAGGAAAGCAGTTCCAAATCCAAGGAGATAATTAGAAGGGATTGTATGAACGAAAGGTACGAACGCGAGAAACGATCTTTTGATAATCGAGTTTCACGTGAAAGGGAGCGAGAACGTGAGCGTCGTGAGTCGCGCGAACGGGACAGGCGTGATTCGAGAGAACGGGAGCGTTATATTAACAGAGACAGAAGGTATATGGGTCGCGATGTAAGGACCAAGTCAAGGTCGAAAGAAAGAAGATTATCACGCGATAGGGATAGGGATCGTCGACGTCAAGACGTTGTAAGGCGGGACAGAAGGTCTCCGTCACGATCTAGGGATCGTGAACGTGAAAGAAGACATAGACACAATCGTCATAGAACAGGGAACGTTGAAAAATCAGATAAATATAAGGATTCTCTAAGTGAAGGACTTAAGAAACCTGATAGTAGTAGCGATAGCGATGTGGAGTTGGACATCGACATTAATGAAGAAGAAGAAGATGAACAGGCGATTATCGAAAGACGGCGAAGACAACGAGAGGAATTAATGAAGGTAAAACCAGAAAAGAAAATATTTCATTCATTAATTTACCAGTTTTTTTTTTCATTTCTTTTAATATAGAGACTTGGTGCAACAAGTGAAGAATCAAATACTGCAACTTCACTGTTCACTTCACCAACGGACACGAAAGAAGATGAGGAGGAAAATACCAAAGACAAAACACTGTCGCCAGTTCCTGTACTAATTGTTGATGATGAAGAGCAAGTTGAAGAGTCATTGACACCACCGCTATTGCCTGCAATGAAGACAACGCAGATGCATCAAGCGGAAAAAGCGGAAAAAGAAAAGGAAAAAGAACGGGAAAAGGAGAAGATGAAAGCAGCAAATCATTGGGATATGTTTGCTGAAGAAGACAATGTAAAACATTCGGTAAGTGGGGTGGTTTTGTTTACCTCTTTTTGTTGGATATTATTTTTGTTTTTGAATTATTTCAGTCTCCCAGCACAATTGTTCAGAAAGGAGCGGGCAACGATAATCCTGCCTTGACGGATAACTGGGATGATGCCGAAGGATACTATCGCGTTAGGATCGGTGAAATACTTGATACAAGGTACATGGTTTACGGGTACACTGGACAGGGTGTATTCAGTAATGTTGTTCGTGCACGAGATCAGGCTCGTGGCAATCAGGATGTGGCGGTCAAGATTATACGAAACAACGAAATTATGTAAGTTCACAATCTGTATACTTTTTATTTATTCGTCCTCAGAAAGGTACTTCATGTATTCACATTTTTTTTAAATTTAACGATTTAACCATAGAGTTATAATATTCCTAGAGTGAAGGTAGTCAGCTATATTGAGTTGCACCATAACAAACTAAAATCTTAGATCATACACGTTCTAGATGGAGCCCATTTACGGCTATACATTTGTTGTGATGTTGTGACATAGCCTATCTGGCCCAATGTTAGTTTTTTTAAGCCGACTGAAAGGCAACAATGTACTGTTCTTAAGTTTTAAAATTTGACATTGCGCAAGCGTGAATAAGAGGTGTGCTCTTAGACCCAATGGTTCCACCGGACTTGTGCGCTTGCGCAATATCACATTAAAAAACTTAAGAACAACATTTTTTGCCTTTCAGTCGACTTAAATCCGTACCGGTATTGTTCCCTCCATTTTATATGCTCTAAGTGTTGGGATCAGCCGAAACTTGGGGGGGGGGGTAATTGGGGGTGTTTTGATTACGTACATCGGGAGGGCACATGCGAATTTCAAGCTAAGAATGAATATAATGTAGGCAATCAAATTTACACCTATAGCGCTTAACAAAAATATTTTTTAATAAAAAATGTAATCTGCAAATTAATAATTCAAGGCTTTGTTTACTATCAAAAGTTAAATCCATATTTATAGCAAAATAAATTATTTATTGATTGTTAAACAATAGCATGCGAGAGTTTACATTTCTGATTCGTAATTCTACATTATTATTTTGCATTCATGATGTAATCTTTAATCACAATATGACTTGAGAGGCGGGACCAAAGCGACACTGCAGCGCCGACTAGTAGCAAAAATCATGTTTGGTAAAGGGGCCGCGGGACGCGGTCGGTATTGAAACTTTTAGTTAACAGGTACTTGCCAGTCTTCTTCTATTATGCCCTCTCGATGTACGAAATCATAACACCCCCTCCTTCACAGAAACACTTCTGCTGCTGATCGCATCATAATAAACGGCAATTTGCGGTCTCTATTCAGGTATATGCTCTAAGACGAAAATCCTAAAATGTAGACTACTCAAAATACACGGGAGACTGGTATCTTTCGAATTTCGTGCCTGTTAGGTGCAACACAATATGGCGACTTGGTGTAATCCGTTTCCGTCCCTTGGCTGCATGCTCCTCGACATTATGTTCTATCTGTGGATTTAACGATGTAACGCAAGTTTTTTCTACTTTCACAATTAGTTTAGCTAATCTCAGTTAATCTTTGCACAGTTGTCAATTGTAATGTTTTGGATTCTTTGGACATTAAGACATTTTCATAAATGTCCGGTGGTGGGGGAAACGAAGATTTGTGTCCAAAATCAGGCACAAAAACCCAAGGTCACAAATTAACTTTAAAAATAAAACATTGTGAGCGAGTTTGTAACGGTTTGTGCCAGAGTTGGTGAATTGTTTCAAGTTTTAAACATGAAAAACTTTCATTCTACAATTTTGAATTTTTTTTATTAAAAAAGTGTCCTAAAATGTCATTTATTCGGACACTTATTAGAATAAATGTCCAAAAATAAAAGTCCGGGGATTAATGCCCGGACTCTACTTTGAACTTTGTCGGTGGATATTTCTTAGAGTTTCTCGAAGTTGCAGAAGAAGCCTTCCGGAGTTTTTTTACGAGTGAAATAATTCTTTATTTGACATAATGTGACACTTTTCTTTTCTCTTCTACATGTAGAGTAATAATGTTTTCTCCTGTGTAGGCATAAAACCGGTCTAAAAGAATTGGAAATTCTGAAGAAGTTGAACGATGCTGATCCGGAAGATCGAATGCATTGCTTGCGCCTCATCCGTCAATTCTTTCACAAGCAACATTTATGCATGGTGTTTGAACCTCTCAGCATGAATTTGCGTGAAGTCCTCAAAAAGTATGGTAAAGACGTCGGCCTACACATCAAAGCAGTTCGCAGTTACACACAGCAATTACTGTTAGCTTTAAAGTTGTTGAAGAAAACCGGAATTCTGCACGCCGACATAAAACCCGACAACATTCTTGTAAACGAGAGCAAATTGGTACTGAAATTATGTGATTTTGGCTCTGGATCAACTGTTAATGAAAATGAAATAACGCCCTATTTAGTGTCACGGTTTTACAGAGCACCGGAGATTATTCTCGGCATTCCATACGATTATGCTATCGATATGTGGTCGGCAGCGTGCACCATCTACGAGTTATACACCGGACGCATTCTCTTTTCCGGCAAGTCCAACAATCAAATGTTAAAGTTCTTCATGGATGTTAAAGGCAAAATACCGAACAAGGTAATTCGTAAGGGAGCCTTCCGGGATCAACATTTCGATACAAACTGTAACTTTCTCTATCACGAAATCGACAAAGTTACGGAACGCGTAAGTACTAAACTTAATTATATTTTCGCAATACTGAAAAGTTGAAATTCTTTTTGATGATTACGCAGGAAAAGATAGTGGTGATGTCGATGATTAAGGCAACTCGTGACTTGCAAGCGGAACTCGTTGCTGGGCAGTCGTTGCCGTCCGATCAATTAAGGAAAGTGACGCAGCTGAAGGACTTGCTAGATAAAGCGCTCTCCATCGATCCGGCCAAGCGTATTGGATTAAACAATGCACTCACTCACCCGTTTATCCAGGACAAAATATGAGAGAATAACGCAGAGTAGGGTTTAGAGGTAAACACACACACAACAACAAAAAAAAAACAAAAACCTACCAAAAAAAAAGGATTTTCGCAGGATTATTTTAATTTATCTGTTTCAATTTAAAAAAGAAATTAATTAAAAATATCTACGTGTTTTCGAGTTTGATGCATAAATGTTGCAAATAAGTGGTTTACTTAATTAATAAACAACAAAATAACAAAAAAAAACAGTTTTTGTTAAACAAACTTTCGAAATGCTTGGCAATTAACAACAAAATACCATGTAATTTATTTTTGTTACAGATTTATTTGGAATATGGAAATATTTAAAAATGGAATGACCACTTCTGTCAATACGATATTTAAGTGAGGTATTATTCCATTAAGGTACACACTCCTTTTGTAAATTTCCTATCATTTTTGTTAAATTACAAAATTGAAACCTGAATTTCTATAAATAATCGACAAATATGTTTACTTGTTACAGGAATACACTCGACAGGATAATCCAGTAAGTAAGAATACGAACAGCTTGCACTTCGAACTAGTGCACTGAACGTGTTCGGTTAAAAGTTTTTTTTTCCGTTCCAGTGCGTCTGCACTGGGTGGAGTTAAGTTGAAAACTCTAAAAATTGCGCTTTTTATTCTTTCATCAAAAAAATTTGTACTATTGGATTATCCGCCATGTCAGTGATTTCTTAATTTATCAAATATATCTTCCCCTTCCAGTTCAAAAATAGTTCTAATCAGCACTTTTATTCTATTTCCAGTCCTAAGAAAGGGATAACTGCGCGCAACTTAAGAAATAACCGAATAGCAATCGGAAAAGGCATAAGTATCTTATGTAGGATTCTGAATGTAAATAATTTATACAATTTCAAACCCTTTATTGACAGAACACTTTTGTTGCAGGCGTCAAATACTGATTAGAGTGAGTTTAGTACGCGTTCTTAGGAAACCTTAGTACAAGAGGTCTAGAAACTTGGGTGGTGAAAAGGTAAGTACTTTATAGTTGTTAATAATATTGTCTAAATTCTAGGCAAGTGGTGAATAAAGTTAGTCCCTTGGCGTTGGATAAAATTGTATTAAGTTTGCCGTAATTTGTTCGGCTAGTTGGGAAGTGCTGGCACATAGAATACGTCGCGAAAACCTATCGATTTCACCGCCAGCGGGATCAATGACGACGCCTCCCGCTTCCCTAACTAGTAACTCTCCAGCAGCAATATCCCAAACGTGTATTCCGAACTCAAAATAGGCGTCCGCACATCCTAGCGCTACCATTGCCATGTTCAAAGCGGCAGATCCCAAGCAACGCGTTCTAAAAAAAAGAACGGCTATTCTTAACGGTGATGCGCATATTTATTTATTATTATTACCCGTGAATTTTTGGTATAATTGACTGTTGATTTACAAATACGTTTTTCATCCTTTCTGGGTCCCGAGTTGTCCCATTTTCCATCATTACAAGTGCTTTGCCCAATGTATTTTCCTTGGAAACATGAATTTTTTTACCATTTAGATAAGCACCCTGATCTTTCTTGGCAGTGAACAATTGGTCTAGCATTGGGTTGTAGATAATCCCGATTTGAGGCTCCTTGTTGAGAAATAATGCGACTGAAATGCAACTGTGTGGAAATGCGTGTACAAAATTCATAGTGCCGTCGATCGGATCTATGATCCACGTGGGTTCATCGGTTAAGTTGCATTCTCCTCCACTTGATACAGTCTCTTCTCCTATAAATTTATGTGTGGGAAATTCCGCTCCGATTCCATCCATTAGCATTTTCTCGACGGCTTGATCACATTCCGTTACCAAATCGATATCGCTCGACTTAGTATCGGCCACCATGCAAACACCTACTTTACTTCTCACAAGCTGGAATGAAATAAAGCAATAAGTGTGATAAAATCGCTCTTTCATAAGTACTTAAACACATACCTCGCCGGCTTGCTTGGTTAATTTCAATGCTGCTTTGTAGAATACGTCAATTTCCTGCGCCATTTTTCAACTTACTAACACTTTCCGCTTCCTGGACGATTACTCGCTAGTAGATGCTTATGTATTGGGACTACCAAGGATATTCGAAAGGCGATGTGTGGAATCTATAACATGAAAGCTGCGTCCACCGACCGCACCGCGAAGCGAACGCATTGGCATTCTACGAAGCACGTGGTCGTTCGAAAATATCAGGAGAGCATCATTTGCTATAGGTGGTTCGACGCTCATAGAACTGAATTTGCAAGCAAGCGGACCGGGACACTATTGATTATTTTATGTTAGTCAAGCATTTCGGTTGAAGGTCGAGACGCCGGCAAGTGCTATGCTGTTTATTTATTTTCTCAATTCTTGGGTAATATCGTGCAAATATTTGATAAAAGTTTATTCACAAATTCGAAAAAAATAACGCAAAACGTAGTTATTTTTATAATCGTTCTTAAATTTGCTTAACCTTTTTAGATGGTCATAAATTCCTCATTACAATTATATGAAAAATCTATTCAATATTAGTAGTTTACCTAATAAGTTTGGAAAGTGAATGTTTTTCATTCGAGTTAGGTACGCTGCTTTTCCTGGGGCCACATTTTCCTTTTGGAAGGACAGTCCTCCTTAATGTCCTCTTTTTTTGAGATTTGAAGACTAATTTGTAAATCTTCGTATTCGATCCAGATCAAGACGTTTCATCAAGACGGTACAGTACGGCGAATATTTCAGAGAGCTTTTTTTGTCACCTCATTTGCCATGCAAGGGTGTTCTTGATGATTTGAGAGCTTTTTTTTGGTCATCTAATCGTGTCCTCCTTTTGATTGTAATAAATCGGTACGGGTTCGCACCGCACAACTTTCCGGCCATATCCACTACGATTTCGTAGAACTCGTCGACCATAAAAGTAATTTTGACCGGAAAGTGGAAATAAGATTGATTACGT
>JARJEB010004757.1:0-17676 GCA_030264535.1 Liometoxenus newtonarum
CCATTTTGAAAGCAACGGAATTTGGGTTGCCTACCATACACTTTAGAAATGTATTTTTTATTTGCTTTGTCCATTTTGATTTTATTTACAGTTAAAATTAGCGCAAAATAGATAAAATAGTATAAGAAATTCATGCTTTAAGATGCATTATAAAACTTGTCCATTGGAAACTTGAACTCGGTTTTATAATGTAGCGTCTCAAAGCTTACTCATTACTTAACACATTATTGTTTTACTGAAGTACACGGTATAATAGACTTGACAGTGTGGGATAGGCCATTATTGCTTCCTGATGTTATATCCCACTTTTTTTTGTTTTATTTCTTTTCGATAGGGTTGCGATGCAACCGCGACGTCTACAGAAATATGTCTAAATCAAATTCTTTTATAAAACATTTTACAGTTTTCGTTTTCTTTAAAACATATATCTTTGATAAAAGAATTCTATCATATCATCGATTTTCTTTTATAGCTAATATTCTTGACCCGTTTTATAATCTTTTATGCATGTTTCGAAGGCTTTTATAAAAGATTTGACAGTATCTTACAGAGTTTTGCTCGAAGAAGTTTCGCTTTCGCAGCTGAGCTCTCATCAAAACAACAACAACAACAACAAAAATGGTTGATAAAATTTCTTGGGACGCGAATAAAACTAATTCGCTCATCGTCGAATATGAAAAATACGAATTATTATATAATCCGCGGCATGTTGATTACAGAAAGAAACGAGAAAGAGAAGATGCACTGACAAGGATAGCGAATGCGTTGAATATTGTTTGGTTTGGCAGCGGATTAACATTATCTTGCACCGTCGAGGATATTAAGAAGAAATTGAATGGATTGCGAAGTCAATATTTATTTGAAAGGGCAAAGGTAAGTGCATGCATGACACAAAACAAGAAAAGTCTGAAATAAACATGCGCGGCCATTGCGCGCAGTTACCATGGAAACAGAAACAGTGAATAAACAATTTTAAATATAATAAACAAGTAAAGGCTAGTTTATACTTGCGAATTTACTTGGGTAAAATAAAAAAAAAGGACTTATTCATGGAAATTGTTGACAGATTAATAAAAGTATTTTACAAGGAGACGTTGATGTGTACACACCTACGATATATTGGTATCCAATGCTGAAATTTCTCGAACCGGTAACTTCAAATGGACCTTCACGTTCAACATCTTTCGCTGACTATGTTTATTGCCGAATGTCAAACAAGAAGGAAGAATGTGAGGATGAAAAGGTATATTTTGAATGCATCTTACTTAAATGTAAAGGTCGTATTACACGTTCAATTTTAAATTTACAAGTTTTTTTTTCTGCGAATGTTTACGATATTTGTACTTTTATAGAAAACCACTCCACGAATTGACGACGATGCATCAAACTATGCAACTGCATCAACATCAACAAGTTCGTACAGTTCACAACAGCATAACACTTTCGTGAGCGTCGAAGAAGAGGGGAAACCCGAATTACGACGAAAACGACGTCTCGAATACGATCCCTTATTCATACCGCAAACAAATACAGCGTCGTCGTCGACGATGGGAATGTCGAAACTCGTAAAAATGCATAAACGCTTAACGCTGCCAGAGTTGCGTGAACAATTGGAAACGTTCGGGAAATTCGTTGCGAATGAACTACGCGGCATTTATCAATCCAGCGATGATGTCTTCCTACGACAAACTAAAAGGCAATTGCAACAGGTGTTGATCGATGCGTGGACGCGCATCGATATGGAAGACACAGCAGCACTGCTACAATCTTCACCACGAAGAAGAAGTGTTACCATTCCAATAAATGTTAGTTCATCATCTCAATCACCTGAAGATAGAATCGCTTACAGTGATTGAACACCAAAGAACTTGAATTTATACAGGTTTATTGCCAAGTTTAACTTTGCATGAGCATTAGTAGGTGCTCTAATAACCTTCAAATTTAATTTGATCTAAGGCTGGCTAAACACAGTGTTGGTTATTAGACGCATATGCCAGAATGTCATTTTGTAGTGTAGCAGTTCTCAGCGCAGCACCAGTCCAATATCATCGTGGAGGATGATCAAAATGTTGACGTTTTAGATGTCATATTATCCTCTGAGGAAAACCTGTTCAGTTCTGGCCTTCGGGAATGCGCGGCGGTCGATCTGAACTGCACAGAACTGACCTGACGCAACGCCTGTTCAGTCCGGAACTGACGGACTGTTCAGTTGTTTAGAATAGTTTTTCAATTCACATCCGGCCGCCTGAACAGTCCAGAAATCCTCAGTTTTTTTTTTACCACACACGCTCCGGAAGGTCAGGACTGAACAGTTTTTCCTCAAGAGGATTTCCGGACCGTGTAAAAGGGGCCTTTAGGATGACCTTGACCATTGACACAACAAGTTAACCTGGAAATTTTGACAACTTTCAAATTACGCTTACTTTTTAAACAATATAATAATACAAAACCAACACCGAAATGAACAAATTTTTGAATTAATTGCGACAAAAAGTAGAAAAATAGCGACATAAGACCAAGACCTTTATATATTTATAATTTATTTAAGCTTTTTTTTTGTTATTAAGCTGTTTTGTTTTTGTCGGGGGACGCTTTCTGAACTAAATTATTCACTTAACCACGTGAAAAACAGCGTGTCCCATTTTGAATAACTAATTTTGTGATACTTAACTTAATTTATGAATTACTGGGAGCCAACAAGTTTCCCAATAGCAAGAAACACTTTAACTCTATGCGGACTCCTCACCGGCTCCTTATTTTCAATCGTAGTTACAATGGTATTCGTATAAACGTGTTCCATTGTAAATCCAATGGTGACTTCATCGCCAAGATCCAATTCTTTCGGCGTTACACGTAAACGAATCGTTGCTTTATTCGATTTTCTATGCACCACCAATCTAACAAGAGAAACTGTTTATAAAACCAAACGAACAAGAAAACATGATCAAATCAGCGCATGTGCACTAGTTCCCAAACCTATTACCGCCATTTTTTTTTGCTAATTTAATTATGAAATAGTCTCACTCTCACTTACTTGGGATCATCGTGATAGTTGTGATTATCAGCAGTGTCGTCGTACTCAGCGGCATCGTCTCTGGGAGGCAGAATAAAAGCACTTTCCGGTACGAGTAATTCCGCACCGAGTGACACTTGGATGTCTCTTGGCGTAATCGTCGTGCTGTGCTGACGGGACATACTGAGAAGCGAGCTTGGAAGACTTGACAACGACGGTGGTTGCTTGTTCTGCGAATAAAACGAGTTGGAAATGATACAAGCAAAAAAGCAAAACACGATGGAAGCGAGAATTCGTGTATTCGTGAATTGGGTTGCCGAATTTATGATTTTACCATAGACATAAAGTCTATACAGAGAACATAAAGCCGATTTAAGGATGAGGGAAATGTTGTCAGGAGAGTGAAGGGAATTATAGCAAATGGCCATATTTGCTCGCACCTAAAAAGCACGAAATTTGAAATAGACTCCAGTATTGCGTCACTAGGCTGTGGGTGTACTTTGGGTAGTCTACATTTTAGGGTTTTAGTTTGTAATAGTGCAAATCAAGATGGCGGACCAGTGGCATAACATTTCTATCAATATCTTCCTTTCCTTAGGAATATTAGAACTCTATGAATTTTACAAACCTCGGCTTTTTCCAAATTTTCTGACTTTCTCCTGCCACTATCGTTGCCTTCCTCCTCTAGCGCTTTCGCCATCTTGTCATCTTCAAAATCAACCGGCAATAATTTAACCGTAGTCTGATACTGCGTAGGATTGATGAACGTTAAAAGAAGTTCACATTGTTTACCGACACGCAACGGTTCCACCGTAAAAATGCGAACTTCCGGTAAGTGATAATACGCAAACAGCTGTATCTTAAACTTAATACTATTCGGATTGTATTCCGGTTTGCTGACGATGTGTTCGCAACTGCGACAACGCAATGATTGCTTCACAGAGAGCTGTTTACGCACCGGGTACAGTTTATCAACACTCGTTGGTTGCATGTCCGGAAGGATAAGACGTTGATCCAATGTTGTTACTAAATTATTTCAAAAAAAAAACAAAAATATTAAAAAAGAGCTACGTAAACTTGATTGCAGTTAGAATTACTGTCTGTGAGAATGATGGGTTGAGTGAGTAATTCTGCCGGTAAATCTTCGACGTTTTCGTGTGGAATCGCCGGTTCGGTTTCTTTCGTTTTGCTTTTCAAGTGCGGATTTGGCACTTCCGGTATGCCGAACTTCTTTCGTATCATGGCTGCCGTGATACCGGTTCTTTCCTTTTACATAAAAAGTGTTTCCGTAGCAAATATTACTTGAAATGTAAAAACTTACCGTGTATGTAACGTATTTCTTTTGTCGCTTTTTATCCTTTTCCATTTTCGTTTGCATTTCTGCAAGTACGGAACTCTTGTAGCGTTCTTGTATGTCATGCAAACGATTTGCATAGACATTTTCCCTTTCTGGCCAACGATTGTTTCCTAACAAGCACCGAAAAAAAAAACAACTTTTGTTTTCATTTATTGTGATTATTTTTTCTTTTTTTTTGTTTTGTTTGTTTATTTTCGTTTTTGTTTCTCAACGAATTGTTTCATTTGTTTCAATTTCACTTACCAACTGGTTGATCAGGCATACCAACATCTCTTGTCGTCCACCGACACCATAAGCAAGTCAAATAAACAACTTTTGTTGTTTCATTCGGATCATTTGGATTCTTCACAGTCGATGCTCGAATTGAAAGTTGTTGCTGACACGAAGGGCATATGAAACAATTAAGGCATTTGTTTTTACGCTCAGCCGCTTCCTTCGACGTCCGATTGTCCAAACATTTACCACAGAACAATGAATCGACCTAAAACATTTGATGAATAAAACAAATGAATGGCAGTGGTACTTGGGTGTTAACTTACTTCATGTCCAACACAAAAAGCGCAGCGTAGCTCTAAGCAATGACGACAAAAATACAATTTTGAGATGGGTTTCAATAGGCCACAACTACAGGCGTAAAGTACTACGTCTGGATCTACAATATAAGCCATTTTTCTGGAAGAAAAAATAATATTCTGACTCGACGGTAACACAAATATGAAATGAATCGAAAAACATCTGTTCTAGTGACTTAACTAGGTATAAAACTAAACATAAATCCCTAGAAATTAGTTACTAAAAGTTACTAAAGGAAAGCGGGAAATTCAAAATCGTTTGTTTCAAATTAATTATTTAAAAAAAATTAATAGCGTTTAGAGGTACAATATTTAACTATTTACTTTAGCTTCAGTTTTCTTTATATTAATGCTTATAGCATTGCAACATTTTCATTTCTTTGGGAAATGGTTTGAAAAAGAAAAAAAAATGCAAAATTAACCTTCAAATATGTTTAAAATATCTCCTCTTGGTATGAAAACGAATAAAAATCCCTAGAAACTAGAAAGTTACTAAAGGCAAGCGGGAAATTCAAAATCGTTTGTTTCAAATTAATTATTAAAATTTAAAAAAATTAATAGTGTTTAGAGGTACAATATTTAACTATTTACTTTAGCTTCAGTTTTCTTTATATTAATGCTTATAGCATTGCAAAATTTTCATTTCTTTGGGAAATAGTTTGAAAAGGAAAAAAAGATGCAAACTTAACCTTCAAATATGTTTAAAATATTTTCTCCTGGTATGAAAACGAATAAAAACTCACTTTTAGATCTGTTGCTTGTGAAATTATTTAATATTAAATCTGTAAATACTCGTAGTTATAATGGATGATTCTCTACAACGTTTAGCAGCTGAATTTGAAGATGATTTTGATTTTGAAGCAGCTACAAGCTCAGCAGCAACAACGACTGCCCCAAAGAGTCCCCAAACCACGAAAAATCAAAGTAATTTAAGTGATTGCTTGATATTTACATAGACAAACTCATTACCAACAATAATTCCAATGGTTTATCGCTTAGTTTTCTATAAATTTGTAATTTTTTTTTTTTTTTTTTAGAAGATGCTACAGTGGAACCCCCAAAAACGAAACCTAAAGCTGCAGCTCATTGTTTACTAGTAAATACGAAACAACGAGGTAATCCAATACTCAAATCAATATTAAACGTGCCTTGGGAGTACGAGGAGATTGTCGCCGACTATCAAATGGGCCCGACTGTCTGTGCGCTATTCTTATCATTGCGTTATCACAACTTGAATCCCGATTACATTCACGACAGATTGAAACTGTTGGGCAAACAGTTCGATTTGCGCGTGCTCTTGGTGCAGGTTGACATACCCGAACCGCATCATCCACTCAAGAATCTCACACGCATTTGTATCTTAGCGGATCTCACATTGGTGTTGGCATGGAGTCCCGAAGAAGCTGGCAAGATTATTGAAACGTACAAAATCTACGAGAAGAAACCTGCTGATCGCATCATGGAAAAGAGTGAAACGTCACCACATCTCAAAGTAAGTAGCGTAGAAAAATTTAAAAATATTACCAGATTTAGTAACTTATTACCAAATTTAGTGAAAGTCCCCAGATTTAGTAGTTTTATAACTAGATTTAGTGAAATTCTATTAATTTTAGTGATTTGTTCTGTTTTATTTCTTGTTTCAGTTAGTCCAAGCATTAACAGCCATTAAACCGGTGAATAAAACGGATGCGTTGACTTTAATTAATAAATTTAAGACCCTTAAAAGGATAATTAAAGCATCCGAATATCAGCTTGCTGAATGTCCGGGTTTCGGGCCGAAGAAGGCAAAGAAATTGTATCAAACACTTCACGAAAAGTTTTGTAGATAAAAAGGAAAGTGAAAAACAATTTTTTCATTAGGTTCTGTTTTTTTTTTTAATGCATTTTTCAAAGTTGTGAATTGGAATAATAAAGAAATAAATCCACGTTTTGTCTGTTTTTAGTAACTTACACCAAATCTGATGACAGCACTTTCTACAGATACAGGGTGTTATTTTGTTTCTTAAATAGAACACCCTGTATTTTATGAAATTTTCTGTTTCCTTCACTAGTAAAAATAATTTTTTACAATTTCCGGCATCTGGCGGTGTATAGGTGAAGTATATCTGTAGTAGGTTTGTTCGGGCAGTGTTCACTACGCGACGCTAGTGACACCGCAGTATTGCGACGGGAGAAAACTGCCTTACCAACACGACATGGCAGAAAACTGCTTTATCAACACAACATGAGAGAATCCTTACTTCGCGTCAATATACACTTAACAATAAACATTATTGTAAATTGTTACCCTTGTTTCGAATAGTTTATTGCGGAAATTGGAAGAACCCCTGATTCTGATCCGCAAAATAACCGAAAAGTTATCGAGACACTAAATCTAGTGACAAAAATGTCACTAAATATTGGGACTTTCATTAATCTAGGGATAAAAATCAAAAGTCACTAACTCTTGTGACATTTTTCAATTTTACCATAATTTTACTAACTAAATCTAGAGACTTTTTTTGTTGTTGTTGAAAAAAAAAAGCATTTGTTGGGTAGGTACAAATTTAGTTTTTAAGCTGAGCTATGAGCATGAGCCTACTAGGAGTGGGAGTAACCACCGGTTCTCTTGCTGACGACTTCGTTCTCTTCAAGTTTTTCGTTTCTACGTTTTGTCGTTTTGTTTTGAAAGTTTTGAAACGCACGTTTGAAACGTTGTGAAACGTTGAGGGTTAAATCAAGTTAAGACGACTTAAGTTTTGCTACGCCACGCCATGGCGGTTCAGCTGGCCTCCGCACGCCATGAAGTAAAGACGTATAAAAACGCCGCATCCAAGAACGAATATGTGAAAACGTTTTGCTTTTGCCGTCGTGTTAATTAATACAAGAACAAATGAATTATTGTAGTACTTGTGTATGTTTTGTTGTTATTTTCCATGCAATCGTAATTTTATGATGACAACAATTTAATATACTTATAATTCAAAGAATTTTGAAAGAACGAACGAACGAACGAACGAAAAGTTTGTGTTGTGCCCAAGGTTTCACGTTTTAAATTTTATAATAAATAAATAAATAAAAAACAACAACAACAAAAATTGGTGAATTAGTGAAAATATACGTCAAAATAAACCTAAATTTCAAATTTTCTTGTTAATTGGAGTAAAGCCGAGGGCGAGTGTAAAATTTCAACTAATAAAGAAAACAATAAAATCAAAATGGACAGTTTTGTTCTAAAATGTTGTTGAATAAATTTAATGTTATTTGCTATACTTAAAAGTTTACATACGCATTTGTGGATTACTTAATTAAATTGCTAGTTTCGAAAAGTTGAATTGGTAAGTTGAAAATTTGAATATTTAAATTCAATTTGTTGTTTGGCATTAGCATAGGTAAATTCATTTGCTTCACTTAATATTTTTTCATTAACAATTTTGTGTATTAGTAAATAAAATAACAAATTAATTTCATAACAAAACTAAACGATATTAAGCTGTCAAAATTTAAAACTTGTATACAGGAGCGTAGGCAGGATTTCATGTAGGGGGGGGGGGGGGCAAGAACAAGGAGAATTCAAAAGAATCACTCCACCGATATTAAAAAACAAATAGAACACACTCAAAATTACCAGCAGAGGCGGCAACCTCCCCACTCGCCCCACCCTGCCTACGCCCATGATGCTTGTATATAAATAAAATGGAAAACACTTAAAAGTGTTTAAAACTTTTTAGTACTTATTTCCAAGTGACGAATTACAAGTTAACTAATAAATCACTTTGGGTTTTGGCCATTTGGGTTCTTCGATTCTCAGAGGAACCGTTAATGGTTCCAGTTGGAAATCTTCAAAAATATTTTACAATTTATTTACTTTTATCCAAACAAAACATAAACTTATTCCGAGACAAATTGAAAGCTATAAAATGTTTGTTTATGACGAAAAGCTTTTTGCTTTTAGTTCGTTCGTTGCATTTATACAAAATTTGTTGATTTCGGTTCGGTTATTCGTATTGGGATAGTTTATTTTTATTATTAATAGTTTTTCTAGATTTTAATAGTTTTGTAGTTTCACGCATTTGACTGTATCAATTACAAGTGTTTATAATTATAATTTTCGTTTGTATTTGATTTTCCTCTTTTACTTAGGAATTACTTTATAGTTTTACAGTTTTTGTTTCTCGCGCAACTGTAAATTGAATTTCTTTCAAAAATAATATAAATTTTGAAACTGTCTGATGACAGGGCGAAACGAATAAAAATAAAGTATCTCTATTAATGGATTTGTCGATTTGTTTATATTATAAAATAAACTGAACTTATAAATCGATACCAGTATTGTTTATTTTTCTGATAAATGCATTAGTTAAATTTAAATTGTCCCAAAAAACGCATTCGAATAAAGTTAAAGCGTACAATTTCAATATTTTTCAATAGAAATTTAAAAAGTCCGCAAATTTAGTTACAAAAATTTAAAAATATTACTAGATTTAGTGACTTATTACCAAATTTATTGAAAGTCCCCAGATTTAGTTACAAAAATTCAAATTATTACCAGATTTAGTGACTTATTACCAAATTTAGTGAAAATCCCCAGATTTAGTTACAAAAATTTAAATTATTACCAGATTTAGTGACTTCTTACCAAATTTATTAAAAGTCCCCAGATATAGTTACAAAAATTTAAATTATTACCAGATTTAGTGAAAGTCCCCAGATTTAGTTACAAAAATTTAAATTATTACCAGATTTAGTGAAAGTCCCCAGATTTAGTTACAAAAATTTAAATTATTAGCAGATTTAGTGACTTCTCACCAAATTTAGTGAAAATCCACAGATTCAGTGAAAAAATTTAAAAATCTTACCGGATTTAGTGACTTCTCACCAAATTTAGTGAAAATCCCCAGATTTAGTAATAAAATTCAAAAATATTACCAGATTTAGTGACTTATTACCAAATTTAGTGAAAATCCCCAGATTTAGTTACAAAAATTTATAAATATTACCAGAATTAGTGACTTCTTACCAAATTTAGTGAAAGTCCCCAGATTTAGTTACAAAAATTTAAAAATATTGCCAGGTTTAATGACTTCTCACCAAATTTAGTAAAAATCCCCAGATTTAGTTAAAAAAATTAAAAATATTACCAGATTTAGTGACTTCTTACCAAATTCAGTGAAAGTTCCCAGATTTAGTTACAAAAATTTAAATTATTACCAGATTTAGTGACTTCTCACCAAATTTAGTGAAAATCCACAGATTTAGTTAAAAAATTTAAAAATCTTACCAGATTTAGTGACTTCTCACGAAATTTAGTGAAAATCCATAGATTTAGTTAAAAAATTTAAAAATCATACCGGATTTAGTGACTTCTCACCAAATTTAGTGAAAATCCCCAGATTTAGTTACAAAATTTAAAATATTACCAGATTTAGTGACTTCTTACCAAATTTAGTGAAAATCCCCAGATTTAGTAACAAAATTTAAAAATATTACCAGATTTAGTGACTTCTCACCAAATTTAGTGAAAATCCACAGATTTAGTTAAAAAATTTAAAAATCTTACCGGATTTAGTGACTTCTCACCAAATTAAGTGAAAATCCCCAAATTTAGTTACAAAAATTTAAAAATATTACCAGATTTAGTGACTTCTCACCAAATTTATTGAAAGTCCCCAGATTTAGTTACAAAAATTTAAAGATATTGCCAGATTTAATGACTTCTCACCAAATTAAGTGAAAATCCACAGATTTAGTTACAAAATTTAAAAATATTACCAGATTTAGTGACTTCTCACCAAATTTAGTGAAAGTCCCCAGATTTAGTTACAAAAATTCAAAATAATTTAATTAAAATATCTAAATTGTCTTCTGAAAAGTGACTTAGAAATAAAATTAAGAAAAGGCGCCAAATTTAAATTTCATTCTATTTTTTCTTTGCTGAGTTCCTTTTGTCCTCCGAACTAAGACAAATTCAGCAAAATCGAGTCAGTCAACTGAACAATTGACTTAAACATTAACATTACTTCATGCCGAATTAGAATTCAGTTGGGTAACTCGATTATTATTTGCGAGAAAACGTCAGATATTTTTCAAATAGAACGCTGCACTTGTTTGATTGTTTTGTTAGTTATTAGCTTCACTAAAATAAAAACTAAAATTGAAAAATATTACTAAAGTTAGTGACTTTTGATTTTTATAACTAGATTGATGAAAGTCCCAAGATTTCGTAACTTTTTTGTCACTAGATTTGGTGAAAATCACTAGAGACACACAAAACATGGAAGTGTGTTCGTGGAATATTGAATGTTTTGTTAGCTTTACTAAAATAAAAACTAAAAGCTAAAATTGAAAAATATAACAAAAGTTAGTGACTTTTGATTTTTATAACTAGATTGATGAAAGTCCCAAGATTTCGTAACTTTTTTGTCACTAGATTTGGTGAAAATCACTAAAGACACACAAAACATGGAATTGTGTTCGTGGCATAATAATTATAGCTACAAAATGAAAAAAAAAGAAAAAAAGAATACAATACACAAAATTATAGAACTATAATGGAACAATAACTTACAGAAAAAATATTATTATAGGCCTTTTAGTGTAGTGAAGAAAAAAAAGAAAGAAAAAGAAAACGCGTGTGAATAATCTTTCTTTATAAGTAATAATTAATAAATTTCAAAATCATATGAACAGATTTGGTTTTTGTTCTTGACTTATATTAATTAATAACAATAGAAAACACAATGGAAGTTATAAGTTTTAATCATAGGCGTGCGCAAGAGATTTTATTAGAGTGTGCACAAACTTAAGATGTAACTGATATTCTAGATTCAAATTAAAATTTTTGTCACCTCTACTGTTGCGCCATCTACAACATCGTAAGAGGGCAAAATCAGCTGATTTGCCATCGCGTCAAAAATAAAGAGTTAAAAATCTTAAAACATTAGGGTGTGTCAGTGCGCACGCCTATGATTATAATTTGTACTTTTACACGAATTATTTCAATATTCTTTCATTATCCTTTGTTTTTTTACTTTTTTTTATAGTTGGTTCAATTATTTTATTTTACTCCTAAAGAAGGACATCAGGACTAGTAAAATGTTCCTTGTAAACTTGTAAATCTTACATTATTCAAGGATAACCTAAAAATTAAAATGAGGTTCGGTTGCGAGTAAGGTTATGAATTAATTTGACGGATGGTGCGGTCTTACATTATTCAAGGATAACCTAAAAATTAAAATAATTTTCGGTTTCGAGTAAGGTTATAAATTAATTTGACGGATGGTGCGGAATTAATGTGTAACATAACCTACAAAATATAATGAGTTACAACAAAGGTTATGAATTAATTTGGTGCGGAAGGAATAAAATTTTTTTTGTTATTGAAAAGAATATTCAAATTCGTGTTGTTTTTTTGTTGTTGAAAATATTTTCATATACCGGGAATTTCATTTCATTTGAAACATAAACTCGGTGTAAGAGTTTTCTCAAAGATAAGATTTGATAACATAAAGGCGACGATAAGACCAACAATAATTTATAAAAATCACTAAATTCCTTCAAAGTAGCCTGATTAACTAAGTAGGTACTGTAGGTAGCAATATTTGATGACTGTCGAAGAAAAAAAAAAGGTCAAGGTCAAATATTTCTAAACGAGTGTTGAGTCTATCTAATTTTTGTAGTCCACATTCCAGCTCTCATCATATTTTCAGGATATTTAATTTTATTTTTCTATAAGTACAAAATTTCTTGTTGCTTTTCTAATTCTGTCGCAGACATGAAATGAAATCACATAATGACACAAAAAAAGTTTTAACGTTCATTGATAACGGGTCATTAGTAATTAGAGTTTTGTTGAAAAATTCTTTTATAATGTTGATTGCATTTAAAGTATTATCGTATTATTTTGTGATTTGTATGCGGTCCTTATGTATTTTTGAAGAAAAGTAAAAAAAAAGAAGAAGACATAAAATAAAAATGTGTCGCGAAAGTTTAAAAATTGTATTTGGTTTTAGTTAGTTACATAAATTTCCTATTCCTAGTGAAATTAATTAATCCAATTGCTTCATAATAATAATAATTAGTAAATAACCTTAAAATTTGCAGAGTATAAGAATTTCTAAGTAGCGACATCTAGAGTTCTTGCCATAAGATTAGTTCATTCTATTTTCGTTAGATGACATTACAAAAATGTAAGAATAAGAATTATTATTATTATTATTATTATTAAGGTATGATTAAAGTCATCATCACATTTTTTTGTTTTGTTTTTTTGTTTGTTTTTGCGATTATTTATTAAATTACATAAATTATTTTTATTTTTTGTCATTTCCACTAAGATTTTTCTTAATAATTAAAAATTCTTTTCGATTTCAAACAAAGAAAAGATTATTTCCAGGGATTTTCAAAAGCTGATGAAAAATAAAAATATAAAAATTTAACCAAAAGCAAGAATTGTTTTGTAAATTGAATAGGGTTTGAACACCTGCACGTAGGCTGCAACTAAAAAATGGAAGAAAAGGTTGTAAGGGACTCTAAAAAAACTAAAAATAAAAATTTTGCTCTTCTTTCAACTTTCAAAACATGAAAAACCTTCAAAAGTGGTCTTCATTTAATTAATCAGTAGGTTCTCGTAAAAATCACGTTTCAATTTCAAATCTTCAAATAAATGCATAACTAACAATAATAGTCAATAAATATTAAGTACCTACGACTGAAACGAATTCTGAAACGAATTCGAAGAATATTGTGAACTTGAAACTTATTGAACGGAGAGTTTCGAACGATTTAACTTTTCAAATGAGAGCACCTGTTCAATGTAAATTACACATCACTTACACATAGGTATAATGTATCGATTGTTCGATGTAAAAAAACATAAAAACATCTATAACGACTTCAAGTTCAAAGAATTTGATTAATAAATAATGAAGAAAACAAGAACGGAGAATCAATTAATGTATATGAATAGGATGTTAAGTAATAAGTGCTTTAAGACGCTATATTATAAAACCGAGTCCAAGTTTGGAAAACGAGCCGTAGGCTAGTTTACCAATGGACGAATTTTATAATGCGTCTTAAAGCATGAATTTTTCTATTTTGCGCTAATTTTAACTGAAAAAAATACATTTCTAAAGTGTATGGTAGGCAACCCACATTGCGTTTCTCAAAAAGACCGACGGTTGGAAGGGACAGGAGCAGAATAACAAGAAAAAAGGGAATTTAAAACCCTTTAAAAAGGGGAAGGGTTTAAGGTTCCCCCCCCCCCCCCCCCCCCCCAACCGATATTCGTGAAGCGGTAGCAAGAGTCCAAGTTTGGAAAACGAGCCGTAGGCGAATTTTCCAATGGACGAATTTTATAATGCGTCTTAAAGCATGAATTTATCTATTTTGCACTAATATTAACTGAAAAAAATACATTTCTAAAGTGTATGGTAGGCAACCCAAATTGCGTTGCTCAAAATGATCGACGTTTGAACGTGACAGTAGCAGTGTTTAAAAATAACATCATCATAATCATCAATCAGCCCTATTTCTTGTCCATTGTTGAATATAGGCCTCCTCAAGACATTTCAAGATTAAAAATAACGCTTAACGAGAAATCAGTGCATTTAATAACATTTAATCTCGGCTTTAATTACAAATTTAAGATTTAAAAGTTTCTATTTTTAAACAGAAACTTCCCGACTCGGGACTCAAAAAGGTAATTTTATGGCTTATGGAGATAGCCTTTTTAAGTATTTAACGCAAATAATTTGTAATAGCCGTAGTTCTACCCGTGCGAGTCTTCTTTACAATTCTGTTTTACCTTTTTATATGCAATAAAGTACTGACCAAGATAGTGTCAATCAAATTTAAAAATCTTAAATCATAAAATAATAAATAAAATCCCGAGTTGGGGTATAGCCTATATTTTTAAACTAACAGGCAAATTTAACCTTCATGGCGATAATAAAAACTTATTGGCATCATTAGCTTAGCATATTAATATTAATAATACAATTTTGAACGGATGATGGAAGAGTGGCTTTATTTTCATAATAATTTCAATTAATTGCGGGTGTAATTACGAGCTTTTGAAATAATAGTTATAGTTACTAAAAGGATAACGAGGCATTTATTTCTGATTGCTCAATCACTGAAAATATAATTTTCATATTGAAAAACGTACTTATCATTAACAATTTCCAATTTGCAAACTGTCACGCTTTCGGTAATTCAGTTGTAGGTAATAATTTTTCAGAAACTTACGGGGGGTGTTATGTTTTGTAAAATATTTGTACAAGGGATTTAATAGGACACATATGTTTTACAGAACTTACCGTCTCCGGGCGTGCGGATTTCTGAAATATTCTTTCAATTACCGAGAGCGTGTGACTCGTGACAATTTGCAGATTGGAAATTGATTTCGAATTTTAAAATTGCACTTGCCGGGATAATTTGGACAAAATTCAATCAGAACTTTTTAGTAACTTGTACGGTTTTCAGAATTGCAATCGTGCAATTACATCCGCAATTAATTGAAAAATTTCTGAAAAGTCTACCCTGCGCGTAAAATTGCGTCCAAGCTCCGCTCTTAATTACTAATTAATTAATGTTTTTATGATTTAAATTGAACATGCGCTATTGTTCGCTTCATGCGCTCCAAAATTTATTAAGCTTCCATACTATTTAAAAATTCTTCCCTGATAAACTACTTTCGAAACATTACCGAAACTATACTCTGAGTATAGTTTAAAGTTACGCCGAGTATAGTTTAGAGCAGGACTTGGATTCCGGAACTAACGAAAAAATAATAACGTTTCCGCTACAAATAACGGTATTGTCTAATTAATATCGGTAATTACCGGTAACTCTTTTACCGGTAAAAAAAATTACCGGTAAAAATTATTAAAAAACGATGATATTAATATAGAAATATCAATTACCGGTAAATGGAAGAGGTCACCGGTAAATTACATAAATTTTTTTAAAGTTCCCATATCGGTAAAAAACTAACGAAAGTTCAAAAATAATAAAGTTTACCCGTATTTTTAAAGGTATTATTTACCGGATCCAAGTCCTTGTTTAGAGTTACTTTATTACTCTCGTTGAGTAACTTTGGGTGGTAAGTATATCGAAAGCAGCTACTTATAATAATCATAACCAACACTATATAAGATTATGATTATTAATAGATTAGTAATAAGTATGCTAAAATCAAACATTTTGATTAGTCTCTACTTTTAAGTCTATAGTATGACTACAGGTATGCGATTATAACAAAAGTCTGAAGTGTTAGCAGGTGTTAGCAATTTATCATTCCAAAACGCTTATGCGAACAATTTATTTTTCTTTTACCCTGTTTCCGTGTAAGCCAGTCCTCTGGCAAGGGACAATACGATCCTGTGGGATCAACGTCACCTAAACGTGGCAGTTTACTTGGACGTCCGTATTTACTTCGCCACCTGGATGCTGCTAGTTGACCTTTAATTTCACCAATAAATAATTTAATCATTATATTTTTTTGTTTCTATGTCATTATTTAAATTCAAATAGTTCTCTTTCCAGTATAAACAACTAAAAACATCGTTTCGTCGTCATTCATATGTTCATTATAAATTGAATTAAGTATATTTTACTTTTAGCCACTTTTGTGCTGTTTATAATTGTCTTGTGACAAACACATGTCTCGATGATGGCATTCGATTCACATCGTCACGAAATAAGTGGCACAAAAGTCAGTCACACAATACTTCAACTTGAGAGTTGTGTTTACTTTTGACGGAAACGATTGAAGAAGAAGACATGGAACAAAAAGGAAGACAACAATGCGAGAAGACTGAAGAGGAAGTTATAATTTGATCCTTTTCCTGTTTCCGGCACGTACTTGACGTACTTATATAACGAAAGGAACACAACAAATGTTATTTGCTCTGTGTTTCGCAACTCAATCTCAATGCATTATTAAATGTTCTATTTTGTATTTATTTATTTATCATCAGAAGATATCGATGGAAAATGAAGAAAAAACATATTACAAACTAAATTGATAAAAGAAAATGAAAGGAAAAGTTCTCTAAGAAAACGATCTAAAGATTTTCGAGAAATTCTAAAGAAAAGTGTAATTTAAAGAAGGAAACGATCCACAAGGGAGAAATTTCCAGTTTTGCAGATCCCTTTGCAAGATTATAAAATCCCCTACCTTCAGAATTTAACATTTTCTCCTAAATCTTCTAAATATTCCTCATTCCTGCCATATTGTTTATTATTTCATAAAAACTGTGTTAGGAAATGGAAAGGTCAATTTTCCATTTTGATGAAAACCCTTAAAATAACTTAATTAAGATAAAAAAAAATATATTCAGTTGACGGTTCACATTATAGATTTAAAAGAAAATATGCCCTACACTACATATTAAGCAAAAGGTACATGTACAGAGTCGTCATGGCAACCGATGACTGGAAGTGGAACATATAGACATAAACGACGTGAGAAACGTGAACCGAGTGAGTTTCGTACACCTAGAGAGGTTCTGAGTGTTCAAGGTTGAAGTTGTTGGGCGCCATTTTTGACAACACCAACCAAAGAAACGAGAAAGTTGCAAGATGGAAAAGCAAGATGGATTTTGGAATCACACGTTTTTGTCGACCTTTGAAAAATATTAGGCTTGTTCCAACAATGCACCAAACTAGTTCCGAACTGTACGACGCATGAGCAGTTTTAAAAAAGCAACGTTTTTTTTAAACTGCTCATGCGTCCGACAGTTCCGAACTAG
>JARJEB010004777.1:0-11465 GCA_030264535.1 Liometoxenus newtonarum
GAATAGCCCTCCATATTGTTTCACTTGCCAGTTAGTGCTCGTTCGTTGCTTCATCGGGAAATCACAATTTGTATTTTGTGTTTTAAATAGTGCAAGGTGTAGAAAAAGCATAGTATTAGGTATATTCGCCATTATGGCCATTGTTCATTCAGATTAATTGCGCCACTCGCCTTCGGCTCGTGGGCTCAAACATCTTCATGAACTCGTTTTCCAAACTTGGACTCGGTTTTATAATATAGCGTTTTAAAGCACTTTTTACTTAACATACTATAATAAAACAATAAACTGAATCATAATACTTATATATTAGTTTCAGTAATTAATTCAAATATTTAAGCTGTTTAGTTACCTAAAAATTAATTTATGTATATCTACTCAATATTTTCAATTAAGAAAGGTGCAGTAGTGTTTGCAGTCAATTAATAATTATTGTTTTCTTTATTCGATTTGTTGCAGTTTCGTTGAATAGACCTGACTCACCAGTCACCGTCAATCAATTTTCTTCGCTTGGATTGACGTCGGTTTGTCAACGCGGGTGAGTAGGTCCCAGACATCGATTTTATTAATTGTTTGTTTCTATCATGCATTTCTATTTATCATACAATATTAAACGTCTAATTATATTTATTAATTGCGCTAATTGTCTTTTAATTTCAATATGGAAGTTCCTAATGAATTCTTTGAAATTTCTATGAATAAACGGAAAATGATGAATACCAAAACTGCCTAAGCATCTACAGGCACATATACAGGATGATTTTAAAACATTGAGATTTACTTGTCCTTATTTTGATGGGAAACTGAAAATTGGATGAATACCAAAACTGCCTAAGCATCTACAGGCACATATACAGGATGATTTTAAAACATTGAGATTTACTTGTCCTTATTTTGATGGGAAACGGAAAATTGCACAGAAATTTAGTGATATCAAAATCTAATCAATGTCATTTCCATACTTTCCGATCAAAATTACTTTCACGATCGACGAAAAATTGTGCTGTGCGAATCCGTACCGATTAATAATTTTATGAATTCAATATCATGAATTTTTTATCACTTTCTCTATACTTAGGTACATGTTTTATTTAAATTTCCACTTTTCAATTTATCCTCATCAAAAAGAGCGACTCATTCATTTTATTTAATTTATTTTCCCGTCGTCATCACATTCGATTTTAATTTTAATTTAATTACGAAATGTTTTTGGCGTTAGTGTTAAAACAATTGAGTAGAAAAAATCCAAAATACTAGGTGCGTACAAAAAATTACGATTTTAACAAAATTTGAGACGGTTTTGATTTAAATCTTCATAGATATTTTGAAATCGAATTATTTCGGGTCGTCCATTTGTAAAACACTCTGAATTTTTATAATTTATCAGCCGCGAATCGCTATTAACTAATACGATGAGATTTTACTTGAATATCCATTATTTTTATGTGTTTATTTCGAATGATATATAACAAGGAGCATTTTATAGCGCACATTCGAATAAATTGCCAACGGGTTTTTAATACATTAGTCGCGGAATAGAATTTAAATTTATGAAATTTTCTATTTGTATTTTTTGGTAGTTCCTAAATGGATTCATACATGGAATGTATTATAAAATAACGTTAAAATAGCAATAGCAATGGAGTTTAGAGTGTAAAGTTTAAAACAAACGCTGAGTTTATCAGTTAATATTCGTAATGAATGCATTGCTGACACTTCCAATGGCACGCGACTTAAGTGACGGAATTTACGACTTCTATAAATAAATTTAAAAAGTACTATACGCACATTGCTATAATGATTCGATTCAGCTCCGGTTTCATTTTGGAAAAATTGATAACTACATTCGAAAATGAAAAATAATCCATTAACATGGATCGTTAATAGTTTACTTTCATCAGGAATGAAAGGAATTGAAAGGCCCTTTCTTTAATATGGAATTTATCATTATTTCAACTCATTTAACGATTTAGAAAAATAAAATTTTCAATGATCACCTCCAAATGAATAAATTAGGCTGCGTTCCATTTGGCTGCTCGCTTGAAGCGCTCACGCTCAGGAAATAGCTTGAACTTTATATTAGCTGACTCATTCTTTACAAAACTTAACACGTCCTAATGGTTTATGAACTGTTTATGAACAAGTTTATTTAACTTCTGTGTAAACAGTCGTAGTTGCGTACCTTTGTGTAATAAATGCGCATTCGCACTTATTATAAAATCAAGTAATTCCAGATTCTAACCTGTACAAATGCCCATAATGTACACATTTCTGTGTATTCATCGATTCACACTAATTAAACTTTGATTTATTACTTAATTAAGGTGAAACCTATACCTGCTTGGCGACGTGCTCTTCTCTTTAACTTTTTCTATCGTTAAGCTTGCACTGCGTTTGCTTGAAACAAATTAACGCCACCATTTCATTTCACACGTCAAATTATTAAATTATAAATTATATTTATATATTTTGCGTAGGTTGATGTGCATTTATTCGGTGATTCGTTAAATACCACCATTAATCACTCAGTTTTCTTAGTTAATTTCAAAATGTTAATCAATCGTAAAAATATTTTGTAAGTATTTGTAATTCAGTGCCAATTTTTTTGCATACTTTCTATAATTATTTTATTTTGCAATTAATACTTATACTGCATTCGCCGAACACATTTACTTATAGGCGCGTTGATTGCGCAGTGCATTGTGCGCATCATCCAGTTTCACACTTTAAACAGTTTCAAAGATCAAAATTCAAACACAAAATTCAGACTTCGCATTGACTTGTTTGAGACAAATACTCGATATACAAGCTTACCAATAGCAACAATCAATTCAAATTTGGCGCTCGTTTGTGGGAGGAGCACTTACTGAATGTGTTCGCCGAACGCTGTATAATTTGAAACGCGCACAATATTTCTAATTTTATTTCTTTGTCAAATTTTTAATCATATTTTTGGTTTTATTACAGAATATTATTGTATCTAATTATTATTTACAATTGAGGCATCGAGCAATTTAAAGAACCTTTAAATTTTAATTGGTAATAAGTATTAAAAAAATAATAAAAAATCAAAAAGTCAAGGAAAGTTCTCAAAAGATGTGTTGGTAGTTATTTTTCATATATATATTTTTAATTCTCGTTCTTCGTTCTCGTTGTTTCGTCAATTCACGGTCGAATAATTATTACGGCAACAATTTCAGTTCATGTGTTTGGCTTAAATGATCAAATCTTTGCATTGAACCGCGATGAAACAACTAGGTACCTACATTCAACAAGTAGCAAGGATGAACGAGAAAAAAATATTCAACACACAATTACGTAGTTTACTGAATAAAGTCTTGCAATTGTCACTATTAATTATTCAGATACAAATTCAGTGAATGTGAATTAATGTATCCCACGCAGTGAAAAGCAAGAGGTAATTAAATAAATATTTAAGTAGTAAATGACTAAGTCAGTTTTATTTTGAAAATATTGACATTCTGAATTAGCAAGGTGCAAATATTTTCGGAAAAAATTCTCCAATCTGATTAAAAGTTGCACTTGAAAACAAACTGTAAATTTACATGAAATAATTGCATAATTTGTGTAAATTAAAATTACATGTAAAATTACATTAAATATGCAATATTACCCACGGAATGTATTTTTACACAACAAAATGTAAAATTTTACACATACGAACTGTAAATTATGGTCTTAAATAAATTATTAATTTGTGTACCTACATCTCACTTCATGTAAATTTACAGATACTTATAAATTATTACATATTATAGGCAATTTTGCAAGTATTTTATCATTACATAACAATGTAAAATTACATGTAATCACTATGCTTTTCATGTAATTTTACATAAAAAAATTTTACTGAGTGGTTCAAATGCTAAAACTAAAAAAAAACTAGATTCAGTTCTAAACCAAAATCTAAAGCAACAGCGTGAGTGAAACGAATAGTGCTCGATCTCATGGTTACAATTTACGAGTGCAAAGAGTGCACTGCACACGAAATGTTATTATTGTTATTATGCGACGAATTCGAATGGTTTTGTTATATCGTTGCGTCTTGTTTGTTGTGTGCGAGTGTGTTCTTCGCGTTCTTCTTCCCTACCTATGGTAAGTTTTAAGTCAGTGAGCGTTCCCACTAACACACGACTTGGCAGAAGGTATAAAACCCAATGATAGACAATTGTAATCATCCTTTTGCATTCGGGTTGTGGTTAAAATCGGATTATTCGTTCAATTTTAAAACAATAAATTGTAACAAACGATTTCGTTTCTATTTTCTTTTTAGTATCTATTTAGTATTAAATAAAGTTACAATCAATTTGGATGCGTGTACTATAAAAAGTTTTTATACAAAAGTTACTTGAGTGATTTTTCCAACATGTTTTTCAAGGTACAGTTTTCTTTTTTATATTTTTAGATTTATTGGTGTTGTTTTGATGGTTTTTCTTGTCCAAGTTTAGAGAATTATTTGTTGGCATTCTATAATTAATTGTTTGTATTGGGCGAAAGGAATCAAAGTAAATACATATAGGCTTAGTAGAATCAGATTAAGATTTACCTGAACAAATTTGAAAAAAAAATTTTTTTTTTTAAAATACGTAAAAAACATTTTCTTTTGTCTACAAAAAGGCAGAATTTTAATTATTACAGGAAGGCGTTTATGTGCAATTATTAGACCTATAAAATGATGAAAAAATTACACATTGTAATGAGTATTGTAATTGTAAAATTAACAAATATGATAAATTCTTACCTTTAAGAAAGGACGTGCGCGCTATTAAATAATAGTTAACCTCATCATTATTAACAATGCCTTTTGTATGATGAAACGAGCATTTTCTTCTTATTCTGACTTGCAGTTATTCAGCAGCTGGATTATTAGGATAAAGTTAGGACTGAGAAAAATTCGAAAATTTAAAAAATTCACAAGTTTCTTTAACAAATTATAAATTTGGTAATAAATTGTGTGGCATTTTCCTACCTGCTAACATTATTCTTAAAAAAAATCAGCAAAAATCAATTAAATCTTTTCTATAGAGATATATCGGGTGGTAGGGCATAAGGGTGAACACTAGAGATTTGCATATTTCTGCTACCCATTTGCATGAAAATAAATTGCAACCAGATAAAATAAAGACAATAATTTTCCGTGCTTTTGATACTAAAAACGTATTTTATTAGTTTATAATTACTTTTATTGATTAAAAAGTAATATTAACAATAGTTTTGTAGTTTGGTTAATTTTGGTTATTCTGAAAAGCGTGGCCGCGCATATTTGAGAACGACAAAATTATTTTTAATAAAAATTTCTATTTTTAAAATCTAATTGTAAAATGATAAAAAAAGTTTTGGTATCAAATTTCATGCAAATGGGAGCCGGGAGCTGCAGTAAGATAATATATCGTGTAAATTCCCTATGTTCACCCTTATGCCCTAACACCCGGTATAGTAATTATTACAACTAATAATTCAAAAAATTGTTATGGGTATTCGCACGATACATTTATGTAACATATTCGTACCGTTCTCGAATAGGAATTTTAGTATCTAATTTAAACTTTAAACTTTCGTTAAAAGTAAATTTTCTTTCATTTAAATCATTAATAAATAACGCATAACACATCGAGACATGGTGTCGGCGATTGAATCTACCAATCTACATGAACTAATGAATATTATTGTGCTCTGCGTTCGGTTAACTCGTAAAGTGTAATCATAGCACTCGCCTTGCAGAAAATATTTGAATTTGAATGAGCAAAGTATAAATAACAAAATTAATTATCTGCGCTATGCCTAACATTGCTATTTTATTCTTTCCTCCACCCAGTGCCATCAGACAGTGGCTGGATTACCGATAAAAAAAAATTTGAAGAAAAAGTAAATATAATATCTACTTATAAATAAATTTTGCTGGTATATGTACTTATGTACTTATTATAAACAATATTTTTTTGAATATTTATGTGAATGATGTTGGTTGGCTTGTCAAAAAGCAAAGAAAGTGCCAGAGATATATTCGACCGGATGACGACGAGTTAATCGGCGGATATCACATTCCATCCTTACACCTACGGTTTTTATTACATAACAATCTAGGTAGTACTAATTTGTTATAAAATATTATGTGGCATTTGTTGAGCATATAAAGAAGTTACGTTAAGTTAAACGAAGTATTTTAGATGTTGATGTATATTTGCGTGATAAATGTGCAGAGAAAACATCAATTCCAGTGCGTCAATTCATTTAATTATGAATTATTTTTATCTATATTTATAAATACTTCATATATGGTGTTAAAGAATTTTATATTATAAATTATAAATAAATTATTAGTTACGTTCCTTTTACACTAAAGTGAGAAATGAATTTAGGAAGGCTTAATATCTCACATAGTGACAATTTTTCATTCATACCGTGCGTGTATTTTACCGTCGAACATAGGATGTGCTATGTTCGACGGTAAAATAAACAAGTCAAACTCATGGCAGTGGGGATTTCTATTGCTAACTACAAACATCGAAGGGGAGGGAGCAGGGATGTGGGACGGACGACGACTCGACGACACACCATGATGACAAGTCGGTGCATCAGTTTGAGCTATTTGGATACGATTATTGGAAACGATTCGAGTTGAACAATTTGTGAACAATCAATTCAAATAATCAAATATGGCAAGGAACAACTGACAACTGACAACTACATGATAATAAAAAATAATTACTTTGATCGTGCTTCACCACTGCCATGAGTTTTTTTACCGATTGCTTGCTTTTTGCATTCTAGGTCCTCCCCTTTCTACGGCAGAAGCGTCTTCTTGCTTCCTTTTCATGGAGTTTTCTCCGAAATTAGGTACTTTGGTGGGAGTTTAATCAGTAAGAGTTTGATATTTGCTACTGGTGGGAGTCAGTAGTTATATCCTCTGCAGGATTCTCCCACCTACCGAAAAAAAGCCATGAGTTTGATTCGTTGATTTAAGTTGCGAACATTGCGTATGCTACATGCTATGTTCGGTGGTAAAATAAACGCTCTATATATTAATTAATATTTATAAATTCAGGTTCGCTGGGGACCGAACCCAGATCTCAGCATAACTAGTAGGTACACTGCACTGCACTTCCTAAACTCATTTCTTGATTGAAATGACTCATGGTTTCCAAAGTAATTTAAATTTTGAACATTAATAATTAATAGTTATAAATATATAAAAGAATTAAACTTCTGAAGTAGGTATATTTTAACATTTAACTAAATACAAAAATGTGAATATTTCACTTCCAAATATTCAAAACTTGAAAAGATTCAAAACATTTGTAAACAATCACTACAAAGTTTTCTATACAAGCTTATTGTTAACGTCTTAATAAATAATTTCGTTGTATAATGCATGCAACATTCTTTCGTGGTTTTTTGTTTTACTATTCCAAGTTGTCTCACTCAATCAACTTGAAACAAAGAGTTAATGACTATTATAATATATAGGAAATATCAACACCCACTCCATTCTTTATGATTTTCAATTTTCAATGATGTTTCAATTCAAATTCAAATATTAATTTAGCATTATTGCATCTCGACCTAATTTACTAACATTTTAATAGATAATCTTTTCATCTTCACAATCACTTTATGGATATTTTAATCAGGGCCGTCTTATCCTATGGGCATCGTGGGCAGTTGCCAGGGGCCCCACAATTTTAGGGACCATAGACATACTATACTAAATATCAAAATATCAAGGATGGGAGGGGTCGGGGGCCCCACTATATTTCTTTGCCCAGAGGCCTACATGGTATTATAAGACGCCCCTGATTTTAATATATTTGAATTAAGTTGTAATATTTCCATTATTAACCATAACCTTGTTTCAACGAAAGCACAGAATATACCGTGCGTTTATTTTACCATCGACCATAGCATGTAGCGTAGCGTAAGCAATGTTCGCAGCTAAAATAAACGAGTCAATCTCATGGCAGTGGCAAAGCACTATCAAAATAATTAATTTTTATTGTCAAGTTTGTTCCTTGTAATATTTTAATTGATTGTTCACAAATTGTTCAATAATTATCTTCACAACCGAAGAAAAGGTAGAAATAATAAAAAGTGTATATACTAACCAAATGTACACACGAAATAATAGTCTGCGGACTGCCTGCCTTCCGTTAGTACAAAATAATTGTCATCGTGGTGTGTCGTCGTCCTTCCCACATCTCTACTCTCTCGCCACGTTCGTTGGTGCTATGTTCGACGGTAAAATAAACGCACGGTATACTAACAGAAGGGTCAGTCCGGTTCTTTTCCATTGATTTTCGGCAGGCATCGTTTGGTGACCTTTGCCGTGTCAGCCATGTTGTGTGGAGGTTGGAATAAGCAGGAAATTTGAATTTCTTTCACAACTTGACTGACACGCGGAAGGTCACCAAACTGAACGATACGAAGTGACGCTTCTGTTAAGTTATTCTGTTACGAAAGTAACTCTTTAAAAGTAAAAAGTAAATGGAAATTTAAAGTTACTAATCCATTCTTTTGGTTGTAATTAATCTAACTAATTAACAAACGTATCGTTGGATCGTTTTTTATATTTACATAATTTTGCACTTTTGTATTTACCTACTTTAGTCAAGAACACAATATAAGTAGGTATATACCTAAATAATGTTCGCACGATTTTCTCGCTCATATTATTCATTGATATTTTTTTTTCATTTCTTTGCCTTTCTTGTTGCTTAACAAGTTGTCGTTAAGTGACTTATTATAAACAATTACCAACCTAAGCTAAGACTGCAAGTGTTAACAATGAACTGTCAAAATTGTCCTATTTTTTAGAAATTCCAAAACACTTAAATTATTAAATTATTTTCTTATTTTTAAATTTCACAGTGATTTGCAATTTCAAATAGTAATTTGTAATTTTCAATACCTGAAAATAATTAATTTAATAAATTACTTTTATGCAATGAATGAGAAATAAGAAATAAGGGAAAACAATTGCCGCACGCGTTAAAATGCTACCTTTATGTAGTTGTTGGTTGAATAACTTTTAAATGATGTGAAAATCTTTGGATGAAGAAGCCAATATAAGTAAATGCGTCGCAAAGTCGCAACTCTTACTCAATTAATTAGCCGCATCCAATTGGCTTCAAGTACGATTGCGGATGAATGTGCGCTTGATGCGTTTCGCTACTTCTTCATTATCAGCATTTTCTACTTTTGTGCATGCATTAATAGATATGATTTGCAAAGAGTACTTTAGAATACTTCATTAAGTTATAGTAGCTAAAAGTGGCTTAATGGTATGTACATTTTAAGATTCTGAAGACTTCATTTTTCACTACTAGATAGTTAAATTTTAATTACTTGCATGGATATGATACTGCGCTATAAATTTTGTCAAACAAAACGTCTCACCTATTTTCCTCGTTTGAAGTTATAAATAATGCTTAAATGGAACAAAATGAAAAATGAAACTTCCTATTGACATTTAGCGCATATTTCACTATATTTATTTGTTTTCGTCCTTTTATCGGTTGTTTCCTTAAACGTATGACTTTCATATCGCAACATATTGTGCACGTTTATAAAAGTTTACAGGGGCGTAGCTATTGGGGCACCCGACACAAACATTTTGAGAATTAGAAGAAGCTTAAAAGTTAAATTAATAAAGACGTTTAATTATAGCATTGACTCAGAGATAAAGGAAAATTTTTAATTATTCTATTTTTTCGATGGAGTAAGCATTGTTGCAGGACGCCAAATAAAGTCGACCAATCTGCAATAAGGTGAAACTGATTTCCGTTTGAAGTTTTGCAAAACTAATATATTTAAAAATCAAAGAGAAGTAGATTCATATCGTTTGTGAACTTTTGTTTTATGGCTGTAAATAGATATTTTAAGTTGTTGCTATACTTCCGATTTTAAAAAACATCAAAGTTTAAGTCTTTACAGAAAACATGTAAAAATAGTAGTCATTATATTAGAAATGTCGGAAGATCGTTAAATTTCGCTTATTTGGCGGGATGTTTTGAGAAGTTTTTTGTCGATTGGTTTGTTTGTTGTTTATAGATGTTAAATTACGATTATATAATGTTATTTTTTTTTTTAAATTATTAAGTATTAGTGCTTACCGCATTGCTGGTCAAATGCAAACAAAACTTCGTTTCTTCTTCATGCATGTGTAGAAATAGGTATTTGAGAAAAGCGATAAGAATCTTGGCAACTTAATTATTTATGCCAGTATCTGACATTTTCGCTTCAAAGATAATTAATTGAACATGATTTTAAAGGAGCTATAAATTATTCTGTTTGTTTATCTTTTTAATATTTGCACGTACTTTTTATTTCAATGCAAAATTCTTGTATCAAAAGAAATTCAAATATGATAATGATTAGAAAACCTTTTGTTTAACTAATTGATTGTTTTTATTGCTTCCAATAACGATCTAAAATCTAATTGCATTTTCAATTATAAAGTACTTATACATGTTCTTACCATGTTCTAAATCTTATTTGTTAAACGTGTTAGTTAGTACTTTGTGTAGTTTTGTTTTTGTGTTAAAACTTACCTATATTTACCGGATGCAAGAGCTCGTTTGAATAAATCGTGATCGGCTTTTTTTCGTTATATTCTTGCCATCCCGATGGTTTTTAGTTCATGCTAGTGCCTATAGTATTAAAGTTAAAATTTTTTGCATAGGTTAAGGTTTTCCATCGACAATCAACGGAAGGATGCAGAACTTTCTATCACGCCGATTGATTATAGTTGGTACTTTACCAAGTGTAAATGGTATTGTAATTTTATGCTGCTGTGAGCTGTTATCGAAGATATTTAAATAGTTTCAAGAACTATAGCATGATGTTCAGCATTTTAGCAAAAAACAGAAGCATTTACATATCTATTGACGATACTTAAATTACTTAAGTTACGTGTTTATGTTTTATGGTTATTGTTGGACGGCAGGTGGTTGATTAAAACAGGAGTGTACAATACAAATCATAAAGTTTTCATTGTATTCTTTCAATTTTTTTTTGATTTATTTATTTTTTTTAAATTTTGGTGCCCACGAAAGTAAATTATTAAAGGAAAATTGTTTTAAAAGTAAAACAATACAGAGTGATTTATAATGAAAGAAATCTATAGCACAGAATATACAGGGTGATTTATTTAAGGAGTCCATCAAAAGTTTTCGGACTTCCCATTGTGGTATAATTCTGAAAAAATTAGGATAGGCCTTAATCGACCGGAACTCTTAACGTAAATTATTTTCAGATTGATTGCACTTCCGGTAATACCGGAAGTCGACACCAACTTTGTTATTTCAAATGGAATACCCCATATATTGTTACATTTTTTGAAAGAGCTCTCCAAGACCTTTTAAACAAACCTACATATGTGGTATATCTTGTGGATAGTTCACTTGTTATTTCCGGTTTAATAAATAAAAGTGTGAAAACATGTCCCTCCA
>JARJEB010004783.1:0-14204 GCA_030264535.1 Liometoxenus newtonarum
ATTGGGAAAATAAGAGAAACAATTTCCATGCATCTAATTGGTTCAAACACAAACCCAGTTTATACAGGCATAAGAAGACAACACAACTCTGACACTTCATATTTGAAGTTTATGTCAAATTTTTAATATTTATTAATCAAAGTGTATCATCGTATGATTTTTGCAAACATGCCCGAGATATTTGGCCAATCGTGTGTTATACAAAATCCTCGAGGTAAACATATTCGAAGTTTTTTTAAGAATAACGATATAGGCAACTCGCCAAACGTACATGAAGAGCCGTCCAAATTCGCAAAATGTGCTTGTGTAAAACGGGCTGCTTATTTGGAATAGGGTATAGATATATAGAAAATAGAGTGGCTACTAACGTCAAGTGTTGAGTTTTTATCGACGCCATATTAATGACCAAAATACATATGTTTCTAATGCCAGCGCCATCTTACTCATTTTATACATATTAAATTTGCATTACTATTGACAAGAAAGTGAGCAATATGACTGCCACTTGTTAATTCATAAGATATCCGTATCGTGCGTTGGTGTCTATGTAAAAATGCATGGGTTATTTTTAGTGTTCTCTCAATTTCATATTAAACCCTGCTAGGAACTTTAGAATATTAGGCAACAATTATAACGCCAGGTTGTTTCTGTTGCATAAATGCGGTTGTCATTAGGGGGGTGGGGGCAAGCAAGCACTTAGTTATTTGTGTACCAGCTAGGAGCGTTGTTGTCTATGCTATGCAAAAATACATGGGCAAATTTTGATAGCCTGTCTATGTAGTTATTAAAATGTAGCCTTATTTATAAAGTTCTCCACATTTCTGTGGAACGAGAGTTCAATCAAACGCAAGCAAGTTCAATAAGGACAACGTTTATTAAATAGTTTCACTTTCAGTTTTCTCCGTTTAATAATAGAATAAATAATAACAAAAAATAAAAATATATAAATAAATACATACATAGAACGTTGACGCTTTATGTACAGGAATGTATGAAAAAAATGCTCAACTTGCAAAAATAGAAAAATTATAATATGAACAAGTCAAGCAGTAGCTGGTGATGTTAATCAACAAATATAAGAAATATCAAAATACATTGAAATGGAAGTCGAGAGGCAAAAAATCCTAAATCGACATATAAATAAGTTCATAATCGCATCAAAGGCATTTCAAATGCTAATAAAAAAATATGGAATGAACCTTGGAAATGTTAAAAAGAATAATAAATAATGCTGTGTTTATGCAGTAATATTTGCATTTTCACCTTTCTTGTAAGTGCTGCTATTACGACGAGTAGTGCGCCTATTGGTTTCGATGACAAGATGGCCGTCATCATCATCATCGTCGTCGTCATCATCGTCATCACGTACGACGTTATTGACGTGATTTTCGACCTTACTAGTAGCCTTGTCACCATCACCGGTATCCTCATCCACTTCCAATTCGGTGTCGCTTTTCTCTACAGGTGCCTTTTCCTCGGCTTCGGTTTTATCAACTTCTTCGATTATCATATACTTACGTATACCCTGTTCGAGCATGTTGCGCAGTATCTTGCTATCCTTGAGGATCTCAGAGTCTTCGGAGCTGCTACGCTTGCGCTTGAGGCCGGTGGTCTCAATGTCAAACTTCAAATCGATGAGATCCTGGTTCCCCGGGTAGGCTAAACGCTGGAGAAGCCCGCCCAACATCGGTAGGAGCGTCACCATTTGGGAGCCGATCAAACGATCAAATTCCAAACGCTGCTTTTCGATCTCCAACTTCTGGCGGTTCACCTCCAATGTTGCTTTCTGGAGTTCAACGAGGTCCTTGAGCAAAGCGGCAACTACAGCTGAAAAAGATAAATATTTATTGATTGATGTATCCAATAAGTCACTGATTTTAATGTCAGTTACGTAGTGACAGTTACGTAGGTACTTACGATCACTATGAGTAGTACTAGTAGTGATGGTACTGGTGCGATTAGCCCCATTTTTATCACCATTGAGATTATTTAAAATCAGCAACGGGAATGGAATGGATCCCTTTTGAGTGGCCCCATTTTGAGCAACTTGCCCTGTTGGCAATTGAATAGTGGGCAACATTGTCGGCATCTTGGTTGGTGCTGGTTGAATCGGAATGTGGGACTTGATTTGGCTTTGGCCAGCTATGGGGAGAATCTGAACGTGTTGCGTTGCCGGCGCCTGTAAGGACGAGGTTTTCTTCACTTGAATGGTTCCTTGCTGGCCTTGCTGGCCTTGAGGGCCTTGCTGGTTCATTGAAACTTGCTGTTTCGATGAAGAGGCTGTTGGCATCGGGGAGCCAGCTGATTGGGAGTCTTCTTCATATTCGGAACTGCGGACCAAACTAGTGTTACAGAATGACAAATTATTTAAAAAGATTATAATGTGAAAGAAAGTACATTGTTGATGAATCCATAGGTTTTCCCTTGGCCCACATATAGATTAAGGTAAATGATTAAATTCAGGAATATTACAATTTCGCAACGTGAAGTTTTCAAGTATATTGACAAACTAATTTGTGTTTGACGAATGAATAATATTCAAAACAATTAGTCATTTATTTTAAACAAACAAAAAAATTGTCAAAGCAAACTCGACTGTCACAAAAACACCTGTCAAAATCCCCTTGCGGTAGGTATAGTTGAAGATTCCAAGAATAATCCTCTCTCCAGAGGGAGGGACTCCTCTCAGATCCGAGGGAGCCTTATGTTGTAACACGATTTTTATATCATGAAATACACATATTTTTAGGACCGGGGCTTCAGGCTGGGCTTTGATGAGAGTCAGGCAATCAGGACATTTGTTTTTAAATGTAGAGAGTAAACGATTAAAAGAATCACGATTTTTGATTGGGGGGCCCCAATCTGAGGCATTTTTGATCCAATCACTTGCCATTTTGACATTTCGAATTTTTGCATAACTAATTGCGGTCTAAATTCCTGCATAATTGCATAATTTCTACATACACGAAAAGAGCACTATAAAATTACATTTTATTATGCAATTGTATAAAGCACATGAACACATGAAAAATAATGGGAAATGGGAAATGGGAAATTATTCGGAAAGTTCCAATTTAAATTTTGGAACAAATTAAAGTGGATTATAATTCTATAAATTAAAAAACAAACGTCACTTTGACTGGAGTTTTTTTTTTTTAAATATCAAAATTTAATGTTATTCAAATCTACTTACTTAATCGATTCGTTCGTGGCCCAAGAATCGTTATCATCAATATCGATGTCGTCAATCTCCTGCTTGACTTGGACATCTTCGAATTTCGGTATCTCCATCTGCTCCTCGAGGATGCGATCGGTGAGCTTCCGCGGATATTCCTTCGAGAGAATCTCATCCATAGCCTTGAAATGGGGCCAATCCGGATCGACGGTACCAATTCCGGTTCCGCATGCCATTGTTCTCTTGATGCGATGGTACAAGCATTTCAGATTGCGGATTCGCGTCTTGATTTCGTCGGGAGTTCTATAGAAGCCTCGCTGCTGCATATTCGCGGCGAGTAAACGCATAACCGGCGCCTTGCGATGGGTCAGGAACAATTTGTTCTGAATTGAAGGACTTCCCCATAGTTGAATCAGCAGTTTCGTTTCGTCTTCGCGGAAATTCGCCGTGCGTTTCTTTTGGAGAGTTCGCAGATGATTACTTTCCATCTGCATTCGATAATCGTGCTAATTAGATGTCGATTAAACGAAAATGATAATGCACAGTAATGAGCTCAATGCAAACGTATCTTTCGAATTATATAATTATTTTTATTTTTGATAATTGGTGATCACGCGTAGGTAGACCGGTCCTCCCTTTTGTTAAAGGTAATCAATAATAATGATTGCTTAGAAAATTTCTGGATTCGTTAAATGCATACAAATTTTCCTAATGCAACTGATTGATGAGTGCCGATCTGAATTCTATTAATGCGACTTTCACTGCGTTTTGACTTGTTTATAGTTCATTGTTTTGGCAACGATTTGTTTCAATTTTCTTCGGTTTACTTGATCACGAACGACTAAATCCAAACAAATTTCTGCAATAAATTTCACCAATTCTGGCACGTTTGACATAATTATTGACATTTCAAAGTTGTCGTGATTTGGCACTTCGTGTGAAAGCACATGTCATCAAAATACATGCATTTAAATCTCCGATTTAAAAGGAACGACCACTGCCGGCCACTTAATCGAGCCTATAATACTGCCCTATGTGTATTCCCTATAAATTAAAAGAAGGATCCGCACTTTGCAAAAACATTATTGAGAATGAGAGGAGGTTCCTGTCTAGCAGCTATAATTTTGTCTGTTAATTATTGTCGCGGGATTATACATGGATGGACTGAAAACTTGCGTTATTAGTTAAATTCTTATTAACGAAATGTCTCCTATTCTCCCCTAAACAGTTTAATATTATTCCAGTGCAAATATAATGTAATGCCAATCCTTGTAGTTAGAGCTTCGCTTTATGTGAATTGTAAATTTTGGTAAATACCAGTTTCAGTCTTCTCAATGTCTCCAGACTCAATAGAAGCAAGAACCAGTACCAAACAGGCATTGTGTGCACAGATAAAAAGGGGCCCTAGCAATTGATGAGCTTAAATTGCCAGTTAGATGTCTAATAATAATAATAATAATAAAATATAAAAGCGCACTGGCCTATCTATATTCCTGCATTCGAAAATGATAGGAAAATCCAATCAACATTTGAAAACGCATGTGACAGATCACAAATATGCGAATGCACGTTATAAAAATTGTTCTCGTCCTCGTGTCCTCGGTGCGCAATTCGAATTCACCTCAATTGCAATAGAAATCAATAACCGGTCCAGTCCGGTAACGACGCGCGTCGCCCTAAAGCTACTATCTTGCTTGTCCTGTGGTGGCATGCGCCTTACGCCGCTTTCCCGCGAATATCGCACACACAAACCCTCAACGTTCTTTCCTTCGCTTCGCCCCCCGATTGCAATACTCAAACACATTGGAACATGAACACATTGGGCAAAGCCGACTCTACTACACGTATTAACTAAAGTGAACGCGTAATTAAAGCTTAGAATGAAAAAATATTATTGAAAGAAAAATAATTATTTGTCACATACCTTGATAGTGATGATTTGTTTTCAAAATGCGCATTCAAACACGACGGTTTAAAATTCAAAAAGTCACACCGTCAAAGGCTACTTGTGCATAGTTAGACACTCAGTCGCACGTGGATATTTTCATTCATAAATCACAACCAACCACCTTGCGTAAAAACGTCAAATCACAAATTGAGCGAATGTAAAATGTCACTCACAATTTGATAATGAAATATCGAATGTTTCGAAGAATTCGGTTTGTTTGACTGTCGGTCGAGTAGTGTTTGGTTTGGTTGGTTGGAAAAACGCGGAATGTACTGAAGCACGTACTGAACAGGGTGACGACTGAACCAACCTACTGATGTAGGATCGATATGTTCGCAACGCACGCGTACGTCATGCGCAGATTATCGAACACTTAAGCCATGCGAATGCGAATGTCCTGTATGTGTGGTTTGGTTTGGTGGATTGGTGGATTCATACCCTTCCTTCTTGTTGGACAAGGACAAGGACAAGGACAAGAACCGTTGCGTTTCGTTCGTTCGTTGCCTGGTTGTATAATCATGTCGAGTCCCATGTATCCGATGCGTGCATCTGGATGGAAACTCAGTAACTCACCCCCTTGTTCCAGTGCCCTTACCTTACTGTCCTGCCTGCCGTACGCTGAACTGAACAACCCTAGGCATCTCGCTCGCGCACTCACAACTATTATCGATGAGTCATATGTGTTTGTATGAACTATGAACTGCCAACAAAGGATTTTTGAGTAACGGAGATATCGCAATCGGAATAGGTAGAGTAGAGAGGTATGAGCCCTTTTATCCCTGCTACTACTTACTGTTCTTAGTAACATCAGGGTCGGATTTCTCTAAAACCCAAAATAATAAGCTTAAGGCAACATTTTGCTGGAAAAGCGTTTTCCATCAAAATCACAATAATGGTAGGTAATATATTTTAGATCTAATGTGTATTAGCAAAATATGATGATGTTTTCTTGAATCACTGGCCTGGCTGGATCCGACTCTGCTTATTATTATTTCCTTGGTAAGCCTTAGTAATTGATCAACTTTTTGTGCTTTACTAGAAGCAGAGCCATTATTTAATTCATTGTTATGCGTAGACAGTAGTTACGTGAATCATGAGAAACATGCATATGCAACGTCCAACTCTCACAGCTGTTCGGGGTTTGATTCGACACTTTTTTTGTTGTTTACCCCACAGCCCTAGACTAGAGGGGATCACCGCGTACCAACCACCAAGGCCTCAAGCAGCATTGCTTACTGCTTAGTAGCAAAGCAAGTAAAAATAAGTAGGTAAGTGACTATGGAGAGAATATTGGCGCCAAAATTCACAACGTTACATTCGAGATTAGACAAACTTGATTGCAATGGCGATGGGAATTCTTGAAGAATAATAATATATTCATTTGCATAATGTTTTACAAATTCATGTTCTTGTATAGGTACCTATAGTTAAATTTTCAGAATCCATTCGCGCATCCGGATGAGAGCATCTTCAGCAGCAATCCCCATCATCCCTTCTGACGAATGCGGCGGCTCGTTGGCGAGTATCACGCAAGCTTCCTCCAAATAGCGTACGACTTCGCGTATACGTGCACGCAGGTGGTGCCGACTGAGCAGATGACGTTCAAATTGTCGCGTGGTCAGGATCAGTACCGGCGCGTGCAGCTCGTACAACGTCACACCTGAGAGTACCAACAATGCACAAGGAAACTTAAAAGAGTCAGAATAGAAGCCAATGAAATGGTATGAACTCGTGAATGCATTGATTTCTTTCATTCTTTTCCTGCCTCAAGCTTTCTGCTTTCATTCATTTTAATTTCAAGTTTCAATTTGCACTAGACAAAGCAATGAAACACATTTTTATTTCTTATTGAAACATACCGTGCGATTATTTTACCGTCGAACATAGCATGTGCTATGTTCCTATGTTCGATGGTAAAATGAACGAATCAAACTCATGGCAGTGGAGAGGGGATTTGTATTGCTAACGACTCACCGACGGACTGGGAGAGAGTGGGGATGTGTGATGCACGATCAAAGTAATTTGTATGATCATGCCGGTACTGTAAGTTGTCAGTTTTGTTCCTGGCCATAATTTGAATTGATTGTTTACAATCATGTACACAACCGAAGAAAAAGTAGAAATAATAAAAATGTACGCACAAAATAATTGTCACATAAAATATCTTGAAAGGTCAATACTTTCCGTCAGTACAATACATTATCATCCCCACTCTATCCTCGTCCGTCGATGTGTCTTTGCCAATACAAATGCCCACTGCCATGAGTTTGACTCGTTTATTTTAGCTGCTATGTTCGACGGTAAAATAATCGCACGGTATATTCAAATCTCTTCATTTTTACTGATTTACCTCTTATTCTTGTATATCCGGGTTCAATAGTGTCAAAGACTTTTAATATCTCTTTACAAATCTCCATTTTACGGCGTAATTGATCATCAGACAGTTGATGAATTAAATATCCGGTGATCTTTCCGTAAAGTTGACTCAACATGAGTTTTATTTCTAAATTCAAATAATGAGTTGGATGCAGCACGTTCCGGTATTTTTCTAAGTGGCTTTCCATACTTTTAACATCATTTGAATCTATTTGATCAATTTCGCTTGATATTCTGTAAGAATGTAAGAAAAATTTGCAACCCTTTTTTCATAAAAACAAATATTTCTTAGAACATGCACTATAAAAACGTTGTTCGAGTTCGCGTTCGCTTTCAGAGCAATCGATACTCAGCTGCATATATTCATTCAGCACGCAGCTACTCATGCTGTAACTGAACAGTACCGGTGCGCATTTCAAAGTAAACAAACGCTCTTGATCATTTAATTCTAGTAGGTAGTATTCTTATCCTTAGCAAAAACTTAGAATAATTGTGTTAAAATTAAAGTGCCTTTACGCTCATATGTAACGTAACAGGTAACAGTTAAGAAAATATTGAGCAGTCGGGTTTTCACATAACCTTTTACGCTGGTCGCTGCGTGTAACAGGTAAGAGATGGGCAATAAGGATGGTGCAAATTTCGTCACAGTGCTTCTGTGTAAATACACCATAAGAACACATGTACCTAGTCAAATCTTATTTTTGCATTTTCCTGCAATATTAGGTGCGTTTTTTTGCATCTTAACTTACCTAACTCGAGTGAATGAAAGGTGTTTTATTGCATAGTTTCACTCGTTAGAGTGTAACTTTTCTAACTCCCGATTGAGAAGGTGAAAGCATGAGTTATATATCAAAATGATTAAAAAATTCACAAAGTCGTTTTATTGCATTTTAGTATCACGGGTGTAACTTTCGTTCCCAATAAAACGCACCTATTATTGGATTTCAGTGCTAATCTTCTTTCAGTAAGTTTTGTGGACAAACCACAGATAAATTATATTTTCTAATTTCACCCAATAAATGCAAAATATGATTTGACCACATGTATTCTTATTCGTATGGACAATTTACCTAGAAGCAGCTGATTTCATTTGTAATATGCAAAATGGCGGGTTGTGACGTAACTTGGACCATCCTTATTTTCAACTTCTTAAAGCACCTTTAGTGTTAATAATTCAGTTAGCAAGCTTTGAAGATTAAAGTGAATCTCCAACCTCATACCGGTTGGTCAATAATTCCATTGCTTTGGCGACGATAGTATAACCAGGACACGCTCCTTTATTGTTTCTTCCAGTCTGCCCCGAGACGCTATTATTACAACTCCACGTCGCATCTGGATTGAAAGGATCATCGCTAAGGACGAGTCCATCTTGACATTTTGGACAACGTACAGCACCAGTGTAAGTGCCCAATTCGGTTTTGTCACCACAGCGCTGACACTTACATGCGAAGAATTTGTTTTCTAATAAATGCTCGCGACGTTTTAGCGTGCTCTGAAATTTCTCTTTTGTTAAACACCATTTTATACTAACTAATTATGGCCTCGTCGGCGTGGGGCAGGGGAAATTATAGTACACAACACTGACCTGTAAAGTGTAGGCGTAGCTCAAAGTAATGGGTTGGTAACACTTAATTGAAGTGGATGCTCGTACTGATAGTCGATAATCTTGTTCCTCATCACAATGTGATGTGTTTGGAACACAATTGTGTGACATTAGAAACGCGGCGGGGTAAAGTCCACGTATATTTATTCCTTGTTGACCTATTTCAAACGCGTTTACCTTAAAATGATAAATTTCAAAAAATAATCAACCCGTGATCAAATTTACTTATCTCCACCAACTTGAATGCCTTAGTGCATGCAACCAACTATTACAGTGCACTCGCGATTATCCGGATTATTAAATGTTGAATTCATCCGGATAATCAAGAAATCCGGATAACCGAATCCATCAGTACGGACTATACAATACAAGTTTAGTTGCTATTATCCGAACTTCCCATTATCCGAAACCTCTATAAAGGGCCCCATACACGCTCCGGAAATCCTCTGAGGAAAAACTGATTAGTCCTTGCCTTCGGGATTTCCGGAACGTGTGTTGTAAAAAACTGAGCACATTTGTGGAGTGTTCAGGCGGCCGGATGAGAATTGAAAAACTATAACATTCCGTCAGTTCCGGACTGCACAGGCCGACCGGAGCGTGTGTGGCGTTGCGTCAGGTCAGTTCAGTGCAGTTCGACCCCCGCGCATTCACGAAGGCCAGGACTGAACAGTTTTCCTCAGAGAGCCCTTTATACGGATGGCCGCTTCGTCTCTTTTCGTGGTGAGTGCATAAAAGTAAAGAGGTAGAATAATGCTCATGGATTCGATTATCTGGTTTTCTTGGTTATCCGGATGGGTCCAACATTTAATTGTCCGGATAATCGCGACTATACTGTATTCACCTCTAATACTCCACATATACTATGAACTTCTTCTTCAGTATATTGAAGATGCCAATCTTTAACCATTCTGTCTACAATAGTTTGATTCAGCTCCCAGACTTCGGGAATATTGCGTCGTATGCTGTCATGATTTTCCATCGTCATAAGTTTTTTATATGCATGCGGGTCAGTTTCTTTCAAAAGGAAACATCTAAACGGCACAATGCAGTAAAAATTAAGACGCAGCTTATCGAAATTTGTGTAGTCCAAGAAATTGTTTGACTTGCACTCTGTCAATACTTTACATTCTCTCTTAGTATGGCCATAGTGCGTCCATAAGCCTTTGCACATTTCTGAACATAATGGCCACAGGCACGATTTACATCTAAAAGTACCTATATTACCTACAAATTACAACTTCAAGTTGAAGAGAAAAAGCAGAAGCGATCATACTTTGAATATGGCTCATTTTCTTCAATCGGATGATAACAAGCAATACACTGCACCCGACAACCTGTACAAGGACCAACGACCAATGGTGCTTCTCTTAAAATAACATCGCCAGGGTTCAAATCTTTGGCGGCGACCATGTACCTAAAACGAAAAGAATAACATTCATTTAAGTATAGATGAAAGATTCAAGATGAAAGGCTAAGTTTATTCTTTGAAACATTTGGTGCTGATGAGTCGTTTGTTATTGCAGCTATATATTTGTTATAATATAAAACACTCCTCACTACTTTGAGCTTACATACGAAGCAGTCAATAAAACAATCGGAATTCGTGTAAATTTTACTTGTTGATATTGCAGGATTGGATAAAACTATTTTGTTTTGTCATTGCCAAAAGGTGTAATTATTACGTCAATCACAAAATCTCTTATACTTTTCAGTATGTTGCAGGCCTGTTCCACAACTTATCTATCATTCAAGTGCGGTTGCGCAGTAGCGCTTAGTTTAGCACTCAAACAACTCATTGGAGAACAGACCTAAACATTTTAATTTTCTTCTTTTAGTGAGTTAACCGTAACATTTTAAAGTTAAAACAATTAGTTGTAGTTGAAAATGCATTGCTCTCTTTCTCTCTCTCTCTCTCTCTGTGTGTGTGTGTGTGTGTGTGTGTGTGTGTGTGTGTGTGTGTGTATGTGTGTGGTGTAATATTTACATCAGAATGTGAAATGTGGATATGGAATTGAAATTGGAAAATTGCCAAAATACATTTTCGTGTTGTTGTTGTAATCGGAGCAGTTTTGATGTTTTAAAGTTCTTTTTATTTCTGTGTATTTTACAATACATTTCCATTTGTACTTACGAGTGTAATGAATGTTGAAATTTGTTCGCCTTGAAATGGCGTTTTATTGGTATTGGTATTTCTGCTACAATGTGGTTGTAAATGAAACGGTGTTTAAACGGCTATCAAACGGAACGGATTGTTACAAATTTATCAATGTTTGTCAAACATCGAATTAGTATTTACGATGTTTAAAGAATTTAAGTATGCGCATTTTGTGGATACGCTAATTTAATGTTGTAAATGTAAATGAATAGATTTACCTGCCCATAACTTTGGAGGTTTTTACTAAAAAAATATCTGTACTGGAAAATTCTTTGCAGATTTCATCCATATTCGACTCATCTCCCGATTCCTTCAAAATATCGTTGTCTTTGCTAGTTTTTTGTAAGTTTTCTAAATTTCCTTGATTGTTAGAGTGCCTTTTTGATGATTTCTAAAAATACGTTTGATTTATTAATAGTTCTGGTAACAATAAAAGACAATCGCCTGGTTGATGATGCTTATACCTCGTGAACTTATTAAAAGAATACAAATTTCCAACTCTCGAGTCGCAGAGTTCCTTGAAAACGTTCACGAGGTACCTATATAAAAAACATCATCGAGGCGATTGTCTCATTCATTGGTCTTATAAAATTATTAAGTCCTTTCACCGGACTTCAACACATTTATAATCTTGAAATTAAGCTTTTCATTGACAATTATTCGATATTCATTTAAAGGAAGGATCTAAAATTCTACACGATATGACTACACATTATGATGATGTCGTCCAGTCGTGAACGAAATGACACTAAAATTAAATTTAGATATTTTTGTATGTTGCGTTATGCGCATACATGTTGTAATATTGCAACATTTTCCTAGGATTGTGAATTTAACTTGATGATATTTTTGGATTTGTTGTTAGAGAAAAAAATTGATGAATTTGCTGCAAAATTGTAAATAGGAAATAAATATCTCAATATATAAAAGTTAAAAAAAACAAGTTATAATTTATAAAATATATTTAATTATTTACCTTTTTATTTTTGCCATGGTGCCCCTTTGAATTCATTTTTTGTTTTACTAACGCCAGACGCTAAAACTAGCTAATTTATAAATTATCCTTTCACTTATTGAAACAATTATTAAATAATAATTAAACTTTTGAGTTGAATTTGATCACTTAAGGTTGACTTATTGTCTGGAATTGTAATACTAACTTCATGATTGTTTAATTGTAAAAATATATACGAATGATTGCGTGTAGTAGCGAACAAGGATTAGGACGAGTAAAGTTTCAATCTGAATCTCTGTGGCGGGTGTCGGATGTGGGAGTTTTCTATATTCAAGGAAAATGCGCGTCGCATCGTTCCGTTCTGTTGGGGCTTGTATGTATGTACAAGTTAATACACATCAGATGAAATGAAGGCATCGCTATAATAATGCATGGTGTTTATTTTAAGACAAACCACAATATTCACAAACATTCAACTCGAAAAAGCGCTTGCATGCGTGTACAATATCCCAAATCCAAATCACAACAACTTTGTTGTAAATCAAGTGAAAATTTAACAAAAAGATGATACTCATTTCGTAATGTGTGTTCAGAACCGACTAATCTTCCAATTCTACTTCCAATGTAAGGGTGTTAAATCAATTTCTACGTTCATTCCATTTTATTAAATTTGTTGAACTTTGTTGAAGAAGTCAATAAATTATATCAGTTTGTTTATAAATGTTGGAAAAATATATTTCATATCATTGGCATCGCGGCATACCTACCTCCTAGCAAAAGCAATAACTTTATGAATCTATAAAGTTGTTCCGATGTTTATTTATTGTAGCAATTCAATTGTTTAAGCACAAATAAACGATGCGAATTTTTTGTAATAAATTCAAGTATCAAGCAGCAATTCGAAACGCTGCTTTGCTTTTAATTTTCTTTTTGCTTGGGCTTTTGCTGCAATATTGGCAATTACATACATAGTTCTGGCACATTATGCATATATGTATGTTTTTCCAAGGCAGATTTATTATTAGTCGGCGTTGATTGATCATGATGCTAAAAACCCACACGTTTCCGTATATTATGTGCGCTTTAAATCAGAGATTTTCAAAATTTCAACTTCGCACACAGCTGAGAGAAATAAACTTTCTTAATGATAAATCAAAACTTAGAGGGGCTTTCACCCAATTTGTTCCTCACAGTGGCAGTAAGAGATTATTCAATGATTTTCAGAACCATCTTCATAGTCTCTGTTAACCTAGTGGAGTGATTCGTTAAAGTGTGCCGCGAGATTCTTGAAGTGTGCCGACTAGACCCTACCCAATAAATATATAGGAGACGTCAGCCAAGAGTGCTACCAAGTTTCAAAATTATCAAAAAGTGAACGGTGAGGAAAAAAAGGTTGAGAATCACTGACCTAGTGCAATAACTACTCGAATACTCAACATCTCCTCAGTCATGGATAGTTGTTTCGCATTATATGTCATGCTGATGAGTCGTCTTAGAACGAAACTGTTTAGTATTCGAGTCGTTGTTGCACTAGGACCCCTGGTCATTGAATAACTCTTACTATGCCATTGTAAGCAACAAATTTGGGTAAAATTCCCTCTTAGTTTTGATTCATTGTCCTTTGCTGGCACTTAAACCACTTGACATTGTGATCTTTCTTAATAGAAACAATATAGTGTCACAAAAAAAGCCAAAATTTGGAAAAAATTTAGATTCGGCATAATGGGTACGTTTTTTTGCTAACGTCCAAGAAGTGGAAGGAAGATTGTGGAATTGGAAGAGCAAAAAAAAACGCAAAGCTGCACAAACCGGCTTCAGCAGGAGTGGGAGAAGTTGGTTGTTGTTGTGTCACCTTATCTAAAAGCTAGAATAATGTACCTATACACATGGGCGTAGGCATGGTGGGGCGGTTGCCCCGCCGGCGATAAGTTGGGCACCAAAAAAAAGCTCTCAAGTCTCAAGTAGTAAATTAGTAAATGCTATATCCGAGAA
>JARJEB010004791.1:0-12412 GCA_030264535.1 Liometoxenus newtonarum
GGAAGCGTTCTGCTTGTCGTAAAATAAACCTCTAGAGGAATAATGGATCCATTATTAACGTGTGTCAAGCTCATTATTCGCGAGTGGTGTTAATGTGAGTTATATGCGCCTGCATACACCTAATAACTGTTGTTTTACTTGGTCGTCGCGGATAAATTACTTTTCGATTCATTTTGATTGTGATTATGCTATATAAGGTATTTTTTTCTTAACACTTTAACATGGATAACCGGTGAACCGATATGCAAATTTGCCACGGATTTATTTGTTCATTATATTTCTATATGCGTGGATGAATATTGTTATTATAAATTAATTATATGAAAGGCTTTTACTAATATCTACAAAGAACTTAAAAATTATTGCTTTAAGCCGCATACATTTTACATTCACAACCTCCCCTTATGTGCCGCCTTTGGCTATTTATCTTTAGGTAAATCCGTCACTGGTCATCGTCATACAGTTTCAAATCATTTTCGCGCTTAAACTTAAAACGCTATTTTTTGGTGTTCGCTTTGGTTTCTGTGCGTTCCGTAGCGCCATGAATCAATTTCCAAGCGCTTACTTCTCCAAAGCGAACACTAAGCGCCAAATAGCGCTTAAGCATCCAAAATTCCTCAAATCTAGGTATATTTAATCGAATTATTCAACATTTATTAACTTAACAGTAACCGGTTTCTTTCTTCATAAGAAACGTCGCGTAAAATTTGCGTTACGCTATTTTCATTAGTAAATATATATTTTGTCATGGGAACTGTAATAAGATTATTCCGGTTTGTCATATCTATATCTAGACATTATAAATTATTTTCAAACGTGTCTCATGTCTAATTAAAAAAAAACTTTACTTTTTTTTAGTCACATCGGAATTTGTATACTTTCCTACTTTTGATTTCATTATTATAATTCAGTTTCATTCAAATTTTATTGAAATATGACGATGTCCTTATAAAACATCCCGTGGGTTTTCAAGGATATGTTCTTGTCATTCTTAATTGTAATTTAAAACTTGGAAATATTTAAGGTTAGACTTTGTAGTAGAAAAAAAGCATTTGTTACTTTGTTTTGTAGATATAAATAATTTATAACCTTAAATTATCTGCATACCGTGCTCTGGTGTTGTCTTTATGATCAAATTCCATGGTTTTAACTTTGCTTTAAGTTTTTAAAGAAAAACAGACATAAACCAAGATCAAAGCTTCCACGATGTGAAAAGTAAAAGATTATAAAGTTGCTGAGTGCCTTGACTTAACCTAAAGTATCGCCTATTATAATGCGCTGGCTATTACCATTGCCATTACACATTATTGAAGTATGTACGCGTATATTCGTAAAGAAAATAATAAAAAAAATAATAGTTATTTCCGTCACTGAAGACAGAAATTTCTTTATTTATTTTTCAATAGGCAATAGCATATCGAATATCCTATATTGCATCCATTTACCATAACATGAAATTTGCATAATCGTCCGTCATTCGCCAAGCGACTGCACTCAACTCCTCTTCATCTGTCGAGTTCAATTTATTTTTATTCTGCGTGTTACCAGAAATAACAAGAGTTTATGTAATTGTTGCGTTGCTAATTATGTTGTCATTTTGCTATTTCTGGTAACACTCAGTATACAGCCAGAATGCAGTCGTATTTATCTATTTATATCTACCATTTGAACATTTGTTTAATGTTCAATGCTTAATGTTGTCATTGATCTTAGCCTAGATGCAGAAAATGTATTTACTGGATTTGCTGTTTGAATTGCATAAATAGCTGCTTTCCCTTTGACCGGGAACAGTTCCAAAACTGTTCCCAAACTGTTCAAAAGCTGTCAAATCGAATGACATTGTGAAGAACAGATAACCTAACTACCAATTTCAAGGTCAATATTCAAGATTTTTTAACAGCATTCCCAAATTCCCATTCCATCCGTACTTTTTTGTAATATGTGTAGGTACTATGGAAATGGTAATAGAATTAAATCAACTTAATAAAGTCTCGGATCGGCGATTAATCTTAATCTTGACAGTTATGACCAGCGCGCGCATATCTGTTCCATCTGGTCTTACAAATAGGTGGGGGGAAATTGTAACAGTTGAGGGGAATTGTTCTTCTTCTCTTGAAATCGAACACATTTATCTGTTCCGAAACTGTTCCAAAGGCCAAATCGAAAGCACATAATGTTTCAGGTTATGACTTGTAAGATGTAAGAACACGAAACGTGATCGTCGACACACCATCATCACATGACGAGCTAGACATAGCTGTAAAAGTAAATGAATATCAAAATATCTAATTGTTAAAAACGTTACTGATGCATCTGCATTCTTGGATCTTTCAATTTTCACTTCAAGACAACATATGTGATAAAATGTGTTTAGAACGTGTCATGGCCATAGAAGTTCAGTACTGTGGTACTGCTGATGGGATGAGTTTATTAGATTTTGTGACCATGTAAATGTTAAAAATGTGTACATATACATAAAATGAGCTTTTTGCACCATTTGCACTGCTGTTTTGTTTCCTGCTGCGCCGCTTTTTACCGTTTTTAGATGGCTGATATCTACTTTTGTGTTTTTTTTTTTGTTTTGCTTTCTTGGCTTCCATTATTGCATCCATTATTGCAATTGTTGATAACTTTTTGCGTCTTTGCACTATTTGCTCTATTTTGTGCAGAATTTGTTGTTTTGTAGTTTAATTATTGTATCGAAATCGAATTCGTCACCAACTCTCCTTCCCCAACAAGTCAACTATGCCTCCTACTCTCAGCATCTTGTACTTCATGTATTTTCTTTCTTGTTGTTGTTTTGTTACTCTTGTACTTTTGGTGTTCATCATCAACTTGTTGTCGTTTTCTGTAAATAGTTATATTATTATACAAACATTCACGGTGAATTGTATGTTTCTATTATTGAGTGCAGTGACCTACCGGAAGAAAATTCGACGACGGTGTTGTTGCTCGGAGTCACCAGGATACCGACCTCACCGAGACCGACACGTCGTCCCTGTTCCCTTCACCTAATACCCAACCATAATAACGAAGCGCCAAATGTCCTCAATCAACAACAACGACCTGTATCAGTGGTGCATTCCTTTCCCCAAATCGTTCCCCAACCAGAACCAGCTGTTGTTGATTTATTGAACGATCGCGCGTCAGCATCGTCGACGATTGCATCACCAGTCGACAAAACGCCGACTAACAATGACTCACCATTCCGTTCGGCACTAGCAAGCGCTTCACCTACACACGTTGTTCCTGGAGGAGACGAGTCTCCTTTTGGTAATAACATGGATCGTTCGGTGGATTCGATTGGGACGTGTTCGCTAGACGTTGATGCGTCTGCCGAATTGTTATCAGGTAGAATGATAAGTGTGTGCATTAAATTAATTAATCCACAAAATAATACAAATTTTCAACAAAATCTTTGTAACGAAAGTCGAAACAAAATGTATATTTTCGATTTACTTATTATTCCGAAAATTCTAGCTTAGTAGAAGTAGTTATTAATCGTTGGGAGGTCTCCATGCTTCTTTTCTCTTTCGTATTCTGTTATTATTCTTATCGATTATTTCGCAACAACCTTCACAACATCGATTTCGCAAAAAAACGTACAAAGCGAGAGAAAATAGGTTGTACTGTTAAGGGTCCTACACACGCTCAGACTTAACGTAAGTTAAACCGTGCAGTCCTAATTTGCACAGACAAGATAGGGGGATGTCAAAAAATAATCGATGTTTGCCAAATATCGATGTTTTCGTGTCGATTATTTTGTAAAAATCACTGCTTATAAATTAGAGCATTAATAAATAATAGCATAATTGCGACATCTGAAAAACGTATGTTGACATTTAGAAAATGTCACAGGTCGAATGTTTCAAATATATTTTTCTACACCTTTTTAGTTATATGGTCATTATTAGCATTTTTTCAGTGAATAATGGTACCTACTCAAAACCGTGAGTTATGGATTTTCATAACTCACTGCTAATTTAATAACATTGATCGCGTATATTCGTTGATCATTTAAAGTTCAACAAATAATTAACAAATTTGAAGTGACCGATCCAACTTATCTATATGATCTAAGATCTCGAAAGAACCCGAGAAATTCCGACAATGGCTCTATGTGTGTCGCCCGCCATATTGTTACAGCTGGTCAATCGTTGCTACATCGAGAACATCACAATTTGTGTGTTTTTTGTTTAGTAGGTGTCGAAGGTGTAGAAAAAGCATAGTATGTATTCGCGATTATGGCCATTATTCACTCTGATGAATAACTAAATCATCGTGAATAATGGATATCATAATCGCTCATATAATAATGTACTATTTTTGACTTGGCATTAAGAATCGATAATTTTCAAACATCGATATTTTCGTATCGATTAATCGGTCACTTCGATATATTCCACCGATTAATCGGTATGTTTGACATATGGATATCTCTGACAATTTTGACATCCGACTGTGCCACTTCTAGAGCCATCTGGTATTTTTATTCAAAACCACACGATTTGGCCTACACGGTTTAACTGAAGTTATGTCTGAGCGTGTGTAGGACCTCTTACATACATGCAATATGTATAAAATGCATGTCTTTTATGGTGCGTGGTTTATAAAACTGAATTAACTGCGGCGACACACTTACCACACACTTTACAAGAGAGAGACCCAAAACTAAACAAGCCAAGTATCGATGCGATTGCGACATCCTTTCATCGTTTGCGTTTCATTACTTTCCACAGCACAGTTCGACCAAGTAACACGTTGTGAGCCGGTCACTTATAACTGAGAAATTCACAAATTCTTTTTGCTGATAATCAGGTGAATACTTAGAAACTAGTGGGAAATATGTGTGAATATTTGGATAATAGAGAAAGAAAAGCCAGAATATTATTTTTAACAGTTTAACACCATTCTGAGACTTTATGCAATACGACAAGACAATAAAATGGAATAGAGATACAGACAATGCAAAGAGCAACAAAAGATATGAGTTCAGACGAATATAAATTCAAAGACACTGTGTTGATAGATAAAACAATACATTCTCTGTTCACATTCACCAATGAATTGAGATTGCATTTATTCTATTTGTTTTTATGTATATTTTGTTTTGTAGTTTATAAATGTTGGAATATTTTCTAATGGATTCTTAATTTTTTAGATTGGTCTGAGAATCCATCAGTAGACACGTTGCGAAGTGCCAGCATAAAGTCGCTGACGCCCCAACAAGAACATCGTCTGCCATCCTACCTGAGTCTCGCCTGCACAGTGAATGGTTATTCCCAGATAACAAACTACGACCCGATACGTTTGGCAAAGTCCAGAGACTCATCACCCCACCGTCCAATCATCGACAATGAGCAATTGACTTACTCAATACAAAACAACTTACTGTCGCCACCAAATTTAGTACCTTTACCATCAACTGTGAATACATTTCGTAACCAACCAACCATGTCCGAACATAGAATAACAACGCATCATCATCATGTTCACGAGGAGTTCTATTCCAAGAAGATGACGTTCATTACGAAAGAGTCGTGCAAGTATAGTAATTACATACGAGATTCGGTGGATGCGTGTATCGACACAAAGTATCGTAATGGGAATCATCTAAGTCCGAATACGAATAACATTCAGAAAGTTATGAGTAAAAATGGTGATGTTGGTGAGCCGAAGTCGTTTATTCAACAACGTGTCGAACGTTTGTACGGTCCGGGTGCATTGGCACAAGGTTTTTTTGTGATGAAACGACAGAAATCGCGCAACTCCGAGTCAGATGCTCAGCACGGCGATTTAAATAATCGGTCATGTAATGATAAACATTCGAAATCTATGTCCGATAAGCTATTGATTGATAATGATTCCGATTCGAATATGAAGCAAAGTGCAAGTAGTCCATCGTTACCCGTATTGCGACATTTAACGCCTGAATTTCGAGCACAATTGCCCACGTTTAGTCCACGCAAAGGTGTCGATACGATTCTGCAGAAGAGCAGCACTTTGCCGCAATTGAAAGACAACGCCAAATGCGATACGCCAATGAACGGACACAGCATCGTCGTGCCGCAAGAAAACAACAATTGCTTAAACGGTAGTGTCAAGGATAACAAACCAATCGAATCTGTTACTCAAACAGCCGCAACGACAAAAGATATAAAGCAACAACCGTCCGACAACGGTAAGTGTGACGTTTCGTTTTGTGGTATAGATCGTTTAGATATTTTCTATTTTTGTCAACTGTCTGTCTTGTTTTATACGACAGCAGTCAAGTCACGTTGTACACCGCGGCGCATTAATTTACATCTTTTTTTTTGGTATACATTCCTTTCTTTGATTTTTTTTTATTTTTTTACTTTTTTGTTTGACTTGGCTTCGTATTTTTATTGCAACAAAATTTACGTAACCGAATCTTCTTCTAATTGTTTCAAGATGATGACAAGTAAGCATAAACCAGGGCAGGGCATGTGCCTCGTTCCTGTAGAGTTGGGCCAAACCTTTTTGGCTGATTTCAGTTTTAGAATTGAATATATTCTCAATTCTGTTTCGGTAGCAGTAGCACAAACATGCTGCTGCCGGTGTTCTTATCTTTGCTGGTACTATTGCTGTGCGGCTTTGTTAAATTGCTTTGTTTTCTGTTGCCAGATGTGAAGAACGGACACTATTTTCTCAAGATATTAGAGAACGAAACGATAAGATTATTAGCAATGGCCGCAAAGGCGGAAGAGGAATTGAATGAAAATGATGGGATACTCAGCGAAGATGCTAAAGGTTTCTTACGGTCAGCGTCCGGCAAAGCAAGACTACTAGTTTCACAGAAAATGCAACAATTCAAAGGGCTGTGTACAAATAATTTAACTCAGGTGGGTGTACAAAGCGAAATTTTCCGCCAAATGACAATTTCTTGACTTTTTCATGGTTTTAGTCTGAAGGTGAAGCTTTTCCAACAACCAACGAAGATCTGCAAGGATTCTGGGATATGGTTATGCTTCAGGTCGACCAAATAGATTCATTATATAAGGAATTGGATGTGCTTCGAGCGAATAATTGGCAAGAAATAATTGTAAGTGATCTTAAATTTCCACTTTCCGATCAAAATTACTTCTACAAAATCTTAGTGTATATGGTCGAAAGTAGTGAGGTGCGAATTTAACGCACCGATTTATTTTTCTTTTGCTCATTTATCATTGTTAATGCTTAATTATTATTTTTAGAAACAACCAGTTGATACAGTCGACAGAGCGAATGGTAAGAGTCGAACTAAAACCACATTAGTGCAAACAACTCGTGTCAGGAGTGCCGGCGCTGAAGAGGCACGTGCCAAACGCGAAACGCAACGCAAGCTGATGATTGAAGACCGACGTAAGGCGATGCGTGATGCTAAAAACAAACTGAAAAACAAAAATATCGAAATCTTTGTGCCGGAATCTAGTTGATCCCGTACAATTCCCTCTGCTACTACTACTTATAGAAACTATGCCTGTGGCCATGGCAAACGGGGTAAAGTTGGTAAGAAATTAGTTTCAGCGGCAAAAATTGAGGTGTCCGTTTTTTAAAACTGAATTACGCGAGAAAAAAATATATTAAAAAACGCTATAGAAAATTTAATTTTAAATTTTTACCAACAAAGAGATTTTCTATTTTTTATTCAGTATTTAAATGTAATTGCAATGTAAATAATATTTTAATATTTTAACTGAAAAGAAACGTATTTAACAAAACAAGAAAAAAACTTAAGTGCCCAAAAATTAAGAAAGAAAGGATTGAAAGGGAAATTATGAAATTATAACAATTTTTATAGCGCCGTTGTTGTGCTCGTGGCAGCTTATTAAATATTTATACAATTTAAAAAAATCATTTGTAATTATCTTGGGTTATCATGTCCCTCTCTTCAAAGAAAACATTGATCACAGATTAAGCATTACGAATATACTGCGGACTTTCTTGGGACGAACCAGGAAAATAGTCATGTCTTGCAAACTGATGATCTATTATTTTTCTTAAGAGTGTGATATACTAACCAGTGCAAAACATGGTGCTAGTTATATTTTCGAAATTTTATTAATTTTCTTCCTAATTAACTAAAATTTAGAATCTTTTTGAATATTTGCAATTAATTAAGTCGGAAAATAATAAAATTCCGGAAATACGACATTCACTCGTTATTCTAAGTTTAATCTTGTACAAGACTGAGTCGTAAATCACAGTGAAAAACATATTTGTTACATTCACACAGTGCGTAGTCAGAAATTTTTAGAGGGGGTGCAGAAAATTTTATAACAAAAATTTCAATTTCATTTTATTTTTATTTTAGTCTTATTCTAAAAATGGTATTGCATGACAAAAAGTTTATATTTTGATTGAACCCTTTGATTGAACGCCCCCAATCGCTACGCAGGCAGGCAGTGCCTGCATTCACAAATCTTTTGTAAGAAGCACCTTTTTAATTAATTATTTATCTTACCATTTTAACTTAACACCGAAAAAACCAAATAATCAAATAACTTTTTAAATAAAAGAAATAAGAATTAGTAAACATTCCTGAGGGTATTAATATTATTCGGAGTGTGGTTTCTATAAATAATGATAATTTACTATTATTGCATAAAATAACCGACATCCTGTTACTACGTTTTAACGAATTTATCATTATTCTACCGTATTTTGTATTCAATTTTGTTATTGTCTTTTAAATCTATGTGAATAAGAATAAGTATATATTATTACAATGTTATCCATTTGTTAATGCACTTGAACATGACGATAGGATTTGATATATTTGAATTTGAATTGTAAACATTTCTTTTTTAATTGAAAAGTGTGTGGCTTTAGTAAATGGAATTGAACACTTTGCTTATCATAACGAAAATGACGAAAACTAATAAATTACATTAAATATTTGTTGATGAACATGTTTTCCATTTACTAAACTTTGATTATTTATTGACCGAATCTCGTACTCCAGTGTATTTTTTTTAATTACTATTATTACATTTTTAAAATATTAATGTTTTAAGTTATAGCTGTCACAGAAACATTGTTTTTTTTTGTAAAAATTCTTTTATAATTCCAAATTCCAGTATAATCTTGTATAAAACTATTTCTTGTAGTGTTGGGCAGGGTTGTCTCAAAATCATTTTATTAATTTTCCGATGGGAAATGTGGTCGTAGGAAAAGCAGTGTACTTAATGAAATTGGTAGAAATTCAATTTTAAACATTGATCACGTACGGCAGAAATTGAATACTTTCAAACTTTATTAGGTACACTATTATTTCACTTGCGAAAATGGAGTATTTAGAATGTTTGGGAGTCGTTATGGTAACCAGCCGTATACCTATTCTAATTTTTTTGTGTTTGTTACACTAAAATGAAAGTTTACGAATTAATATCTCACAAACCTGCATCCGATGAAAAAATATTATAGATGTTGAAATGTAGAGAATTGTATGCGTTACAAGAAATTATTTTTTGTTTGACAGTTACGTGCAAATTTATATTTTGACAGCCAATAACTTTCTTCGTTACGGACCGATTTCATTTATTTTTACTCCAGGTTCTCATTAGATGAATATTTACCAAATTTCATCCCGATGCGTTGCGCGGTTTGACTGGAATTTTGTTCACAAGACACACAAAAATTTGACACTTTTGGAATTAATATCTCACAAAAAAAAGTTATAGCTGCTGAATCAATATATTTTTGGATGTGGCTATTTGCACTTACTTTAGGTACAAGTACGTTTAAAACCAATTACGTTTTGTGTTTTTACACCAAACCTCTGGCTGACCCCAATAAAGACTAACCTTATTGCCACCCAAGCCAATATTCGTACCAAATAGCCAATCATTCGTACCTACAGTAAGTGCAAATAGCCACTTTCTACTATATTTTTTCTTTGGGCGTAATTCGCAAATTTATGTTTTGACACTTGGCATTTTTGTACTCAACTTTGGAATTTTCCTTCTAGCGAGTAGCTAATATTTACAGGCCAGATTATATTTATTTTCAACGTTGTTTATTTTCGAAGATTGGAATTTCTCTCGCACGTGAAATATTGAATACTTTCCGACCTTATTAGGTACACTACTATTTTAAATTAATGCGAGGTGACTCAACATGGCTAAACGGAGACTACAGGCATTTACGTTTACGAAAACTGATCTGATCGGAAACCTTAGGAGCGTTCGTTTAGTGATCGAGTCACTGTGTCCTAACCTAAGTCAAAAACGTACTCGATCAGTGGTCGCGGTCGGCCTCGTGGTCGGCTGATCACAACCCGATCACTTCAAAAGTGATCCTCCTCAAAAGGTGGATCACTTACGGATCACTTCAGTTCTTTGGTTATGTTTAATTATTTCGAAATGAAAATGAAATTTAGAGAAAACTGAATGACGAATTGGGTAACAGATAGTGGTATATTCGTGTGGCAGCCCAACAATAGTACCTATATTATTATATGAGCGATTATGACAGCTATTGTTCACGAAGACGATTTTTGAGGCCACGAGTCGCTAGGCGAGTGGCGCAAATTCATCAGAGTGAACAATAGCCATAATCGAGAATATAATTCTACACCTTGCACTATTTTTAACACAAAATACAAATTGTGATTTCTCGATGAACCAACGAAACTGACAAGTGAAACAATATGGTGGGCGATCACATACAGGTTTGACAGTATTTCTCGGGTTGCTTCGAGTTGCTTCGGGATTTTAGATCATATAGATCAATTCGGTCGGTCACTTCAAATTCGTTAAATCTTGTTGAACTTTGATACGCGATCAATGTTATTTAATTGCAGTGAGATATGAAACCATATCTCACGGTAGTGAGATATGAAAAATCCAGAATTCACGGTAGTAAAAATGCTAAAAATGCTAATAATGACCATATAACTAAATAGGTGTAGAAAAATTTATTTTTAATTATCAAACAGCATCGTGAATTGTATTCAATAGAAATTTTACTGAAATAAAGAAATTGTCACTCTATCGATTAACTTTCGTAAATTTTGTTATGGAACTGTTTTGATTCTATCGTAAAATAAATAAAAAATTACTAGAAACCGCTTAATTATAGAGTCTTACTAAAAGAACGAGAAGAATATTTAATCAGACATTTCACATTTCGAACAAGGTGACTGATTTGCTGTGCTTCTTATTTGGTTTTAATAATTGTTCACATTAAATCGTAAATGAGTTCAAAGAAAATAAGATAATAATTATCGCAAAAATAATTGCAACTTTTTATTGTATTTAACGATAATTAAGTTGGAACGAAAAATTGTGGTTCTTTTACCTTCATTAATTTCATTGCTTTCATGAGATTCATTGAACGAATGTAACGGATTAAAATGCCCCTGAAAGTTCCAACTAACATTGAAAATCTATCCGTTCCTCAAATAAAAAGTTGTCAATGTTAAGGACTTTGTCATTTTATTAATTTTGGGCATGATATAGGTAGTAGAAACACTGATTAGGTGCTGATGGTTAATTAAATGATTAGAATGAAGTTTGATCTACGTCTGTCTAGTAAAGTGAGCGAAAATGTAGGCGCGTCCGGTAAAACCACCTTGATGAACGACTGTTTTATTTTTTTATTATAATAATTATACTGAACGCGTTTATTATGAACATTTAATATTGTTTAGATTATACGGTCAGGTAGGTAAATATACATATATAACCTAGATTTCCTTTCTAAATTATGTATAAATCAGCTAATTGAGCAGTTGATTTTACTAAATAAATAAAATATTGCGGTGTTGGCCGCGCGCATGAATGAGAAAACTCTACAATGCATATTGAGACGTAAGAAGTTACATTCGCAATTGTTTTAATTAAAACAATTAAAATTAAAAATTTAAACACTTGAATAACAATGAAGACATACTGATAGTAAACTAGATGAGGTGTGTAGTCAGCCATTTATCTGGAATTTTATTACCTATTTTTGATTCTAATTAGATATACCTATAAATAAAATGTCGATTTTTAAGTGCAGTATTTACCTGAAGAATTAAATTTTGCATTATGAGTAAGTACCTAATTAGGATTGATTATTTATTCATAGCCAATTAGACGAATATTTATAGAGTTTTTGCCACCTCTTCGTTAAGTTGCGGTTTAAGAATTCTTTTTCTTGGGTGGATTACTCCCATTTTCTGTTAGATTTTGTATGAGATTTCTTTCCATTTCGTTCAATTTTTGTTTTTTCTATCCATCGCTCAAATCCTGTTTCTATACTCTGCTAAAGAGGCGGAGGCTGATGAAAAGTTGAAAAGGAGGAAAAGGTGGATGAAAAGTTGAAAAGGCGGATAAAAACTAGAAAATGTGAATGAAAAGGTGAAAAGGCCTATGAAAAGTTGAAAAGGGGGAAAAGGCGGATGAAAAGTTGAAAATCTGGAAAA
>JARJEB010004801.1:0-29116 GCA_030264535.1 Liometoxenus newtonarum
CAGTTCAAATTCGTTAAAACTTGTTGAACCTTAAATGATCTACGAATATACACGATCATTGTTATGAAATTGCAGTGATTTATGAAAATCCATAACTCACGGTAGTGAGTTATGAAAAACTATAACTAAGGTAGTGAGTTATGAAAATCCATAACTCACGGTAGTAATTTTTAGGTACCATTAATCACTCAAAAAATGCTAATACTGACCATATAAATATATAGGTGTATAAAAAAAAGGTTTTTTTCAAATAGGCATTCTAATAACCTCTAAATTTTGGTTGCTTGTGGATGAAAATATGTCTAAGGCTGACCAAACACATTATTGGTTCTGCAACCCATTAGACACAATGCCATATTGGCATGCAACAGATCTCAGCAACGTTTGTGACATCATATAAGAATGTCTAATTACATCTGTTATATGACCTTGATAATTTAACTAATTTAACGAATTACTGAATTCAATCGAAAAGTAATTTAGACTTATTGCATAGGCAAAACCAGAGTATAATCACAGGTATAAACCTTGAGAAGCTGGGAGTGTTCAAGGTTGGGCGCCATTAGTGAGAACACTGAAAAAGCGTAAAAAATTTAAAGTCTTTGAATATATTTAAGTTAGGTAATATTTTTTTAAATTATTAACAAAAATTTAAAATACTTTTAATAAGGACATTAAAATGTTAGTTGAAAATATCCTACCACCATTTTCTCTTCTGAAAAATCTTAACCTCAAAGTTTATTTTCCTTAATCTAATTCAAACTTGTTATTATTTTACTTTAGTGAATATATTCAGACAAGGCAAGTTGATGCATTAGTGGAAAGCCCCAAATAATGTTCTGCTGTAACTTGTGGTTCTAGATTTGCCTTCAGGTCATAATAATTAGGTACATTAATCTGACCAGTAATCAGCCTGACCACTACTGGAAAATCACCATTGAAACTTCTCCCAACAACATTGAACATAATGATCCCAAAAAATATAAGAAGAATATTTATTAATTTATATTTTCTTTCTTTTAGCAATTATTTTTGATTTTTATGATTCAAAAATGCTTTGTATACATTTTCTTTGAATTCATTCAGAAAGCGATGTTGGTTGGAATCATTGCATATCCCATTGTAAACACACAGCAAAGGGTAAACAAACGTCTGCTGATGTCCTTTAGTCCTTTGTGGACAACATCGGCATTGAAGCATCGCCGAGGACTCCCAGTTAGTAGAGGGAGAGAGTATTTGCCTGTACTTCCCCACATCAATTCAAACATTGCCATCGGCTAATGTCTCTGTACATACACAAACACTCGATAGCCATTCAAACATACTCGAATCCGAATGTCAGTCAACGTCGATGCAGCCTGAGAGATAACTGAACACAACACATACTTTTAGTCTACCGACAAATGTGAAAAATATTTCAGTAACTCACATCTTTTTAAGCTGAAAGTGGCATTTACTGCAGAATCAGGCTTTCATTATGCGTGGAAAAGGTAATATGTAGAATCATCAAGATGCCAATTAAGTCCCACATCTTTTTTTCCAAGGGTTGTTTTTCGAAAAATGAATAGTTTTGGAGATACATAACTTCAAAAAAAAATTAAAAAGTTTTTTCAACTTGAAAAAACGTACAAAAAAAAATCAAAAAAGCCACAACATTTCAAAGACGGGAATATTAACTTAATATCAGCGGATTACAATGACATTGGCGAATAAATTTGAAAAAAAATAACACATACTAACAAATATTCAAACATAAAGATTTTATTGTACACCCTGGGAATAGAAATAGGAAATATAACTAAAACAAACTCTATAATGCAAAGATTTGATCTGTTTGGTTAGCAGCATGATATCTATAATTAAAGATTTTAAATCTTGGAAGCAAACACAGAATGCACAAAATTCACTAGTGAGAGGTCCAAATTTCAAATTACCATTGCAACATACCTATACCTAAGTTTCTGTTTAGGTCTAGCGTTAGCAAAACACAAGAGTGCTTAGTGGTTGATCGTTAGGGTAGGTTGCGGATGTATGTAGCAAATGGGAATTTGCTGACGCGATGCTCTAGAATTCCAAACATGTCTCGACCCAACGTCGTGGCGCTAATCAAAGATCAAAAGGTTTATTGATACTATGCAATTACTTATCAATATAAACAATCATTAAGGACTCTTATACAAATCCAAATATAGCCAGTATATTTCTATAGATAATTATGTGAGCATTTTTTCTCTTCATTTACTTCATATTGACATTTCTGGTTTTTTTGTGGAATTAATGAAATTCACCGAGACGACAGGAAGATCTGGCGCGCAGAGAATGAACAACTTCGTCGTTCGTCCTTGTCAAAAGAAAATCATTTGTCAACGCTTGTTTTCTCGGACGTAGCACATACAATAGAGAACTTTACATCTTCTCTATTCAGCCCGTTACCTCGTCACATTCCATTCCGAACGTTCAGAAGTTTTACAAAGAAAATCAACAACCAGTAGACAGCAGTAGTTATAATAAACAGTCTAAAAAGAAAGAAAAAATGGAAGAAAAGTTGAAATGGTAGAACTATTCGAGAGCGCATTTGTGTAGGCCAGTTGTCAAAAACAAGTAATAAATATTAAAATGTCTCATATTATGCGTCAAAAACATTTCAAAAGCAATTTTCCATTGTTCAATCAATTTATTGAACTTGTTTCTGCAATTCTGCATCACTTCGAAACCGTGAGGAATTGCTGGTGAATGTGTGCTTCTATCTGATGTACAAGTTTGTTGTATACTTTTGGCTAGACATTCTGCACACAATGAGGAACACCATCCCCCTAAACCTAAACAACCATTAAATGATTAAACCTAAATTGATTTTCCAATCATTAACTATCTATAACGTTATTGCACCCGCAGGCGAGTGCACAAAAATGGTGCATAAATAAGTAAAAATTAATTTTAAACAAATTGGATTCTCAAAAACTTGTTTTTTCTTTTGTTACAGATAATAAGTTCATCTGTGATTGTCGTTTGGCATGGATGCACAGTTTTCGTAATGAGACGAAGAACGAACGAATTCGCAAACAGTTAGACGATCTAATTTGTTACTGGGAACCAGAACTTCCTTTAGATCACCAAGATTTGAAATTATCGAAATCACCGCATCAGCCAATTATAAGTGACAACATCTTTCCGAACGACGAAGATTTCGAGGAGACGAGTTACGATGGTGGCAACGATTACAATTACGACCATCAACAGGACAGCTCTTCAGGTCATCGATCTATCGGTAGTGAAGGTGGTGGCAGTGTCGGAGCAATAACGGAGATGACCCGTGATCCATCCGAACGTCATCTATTCCAGATACCAATCAACGAACTACCCTGTCCGCAAAAAGAGGTTCCCACTGAGGAAACCCTACGCAAGAATTTGCATACTCCGTCGTATTCCGAAATCAATTCGGGCACCAGCGAGTCAATAATGATAAGGTTTCTCAGCGTTCATATTTTGATGACGCTGATAATTTGCTGTTTTACTTAAAGCGTTTTATGATATAAATATTTTTCAGTAATTTATGCACGTAGATAGACGAAGTAAAAATTAATTAAAAATGAAAGAATGAGAAAACAAAAAAAACAAATATTAATTTAAGGGATAAAAAGAAAATAAGAAATGAATCTAACCTAAGTATTTAAGGAGGCTGAGATTAAAAAATTAATTAATTAACATACACATTTTTGCATATCTTTCGAAACATATTTCTTTGCGACATATACAAGGGCAATGAAAAGCAAATAATAATAAATTTAAATTCTTTAATTACTTTTTTAGCAATGAGATTAGTGTACGTGGAGACTACATTGCAATAATATTTTATAAAGAAAGTGAAACACAGGATTAATTATTTTTGAATTTAAATCGAAATCGAATTCCGCATAGGTAATGTATATAAATCCGCAACACATAATTAAATTATTAGATATTAAATGTTTAATTAAGATTTGAAAATGTTTAACAGGCAGTTAATTGTTTAAATCCCATTATTACTAAATTTGCTTATTTTGTTCATAATTTTTATTTATATCTATAAAAAATCTGCCTGTTTATTAAATTAGTTATGAACTTACGATAAGGATAAATGAAATTGACATATTAGAACATAATAGTACGACATAAAGGATAATTTTGTAAATATACATTAAATTATTAATTAATAAAATAGTTAAAAAAGTAACTTTTAAGGAGGCACTATGGTGGAATTATTAATTAAAATAAAATAATTAAAAAATTAACTCAAATTAACTATTTTATGAATAAATTAATCAAGTTTACTTACGTGTGAGTTCATGGAGCAAATATTCCTGAATTTAGTAAACGGTGTATTCTTACTAAGAAAATCCTTTTTAGCTAATGCACAATAATTATCAGTAAAATTGTTGTAAATACAGAAAATAGTTGGTTTTTATTTTTATTATTATAAAAAAACGAAAATTATTGGCAAAGTTAGTAATGATTCTAATCGAAGTGCGTAATATATTTTTTATGATAAACAAAAGGAAACAAGTGGAAATTAAAAACATGTCTTTTAACGCACATTTGCAAGGATAAGTGTGTTAGGATAAAGGAGTCGCAATATTCGGATTCATTTATATACTTGAAATATCTTTTGAGTAAAGTATTGGAATTGACGCCTATTTTGCACATTTTCTGAGGAATTAATTAAAATTGCAGTGAAAAGAAAAATTTTGCTTATATTTATTAAAAAACGCAATTAACTAATGTCATATGAAGCCTGTTTTACCATTTACAAAAGAATCTTCGTGTGTTTTTATATACTTATTCAAATTATGTGTTTGTGTATACATAAAATATTTATTTGTGAAACGCTAAATGAAATTCGCAGACAAAAGATAAACGTAACTAAAAGGAAATTACGTTTTGCATATAGGAAGAAACATATTTTCAGAAACAATTTCATAAATAGACTAATTAACTAATTGTTCGTATACAAATTAAGGGCACGATGAATGATGAAAGAATTTTTGAAATCCAATGATTTAAAAAATATGCTTGAAATAACAAATTGCAAATTATTAATAAGTTTCTTTAATACTATAGAGTTTTCTTTGAATTTTACTTTAATAGAAGAGCAGGGTTGGACTATGAAACAATTTAATATACCAGAAAAATGGTAATTTATTAATAATTTAGTAAATCTATTCATAAATATATACCTATTTGATACGACGCTTCTAAGCAAATATGAGCTCCAGAAAATATGTGAACTAAATTAAATAGTTTTGACACAAACACGAGATATCGGTGACGTAATCAAATTGTTGCGTGGAATATATATTTTCCTAAAGGTTGGCAGCGCTGAACATGCCCAGTGAAAGTCTCATGTTTGCTTAGTAGGACTATATTTGTGATTGATGATATTAATTATGTGACTAATACAATTAATTATTAATAATAAATATGTTTAATGTTTTATGTGGAATTGCCACCTGTTATCTAGCATTTTTCTGTTCGAACTCATTATAATTTATTTTTTGGTTTGCTCGGAATTTCGTTCACAGCACACACACCCATAGACATCACTCGGATTCAAGGAAGCGAGATTCGTGTAGTTTCATCGAAAACCCGAATTCGATAGTTTGCCTGATTACCTATCAGTAGGTCGGAAAGTATGTTTCGATAACTATTGTCAATTATCATATTATATTAGTTAATTTGCTGATTTTCTTCAGGTAACAGGTGTGCACTTTATCCGCAATAGATATTGTAATTTCATTATTCATTCTTTATGTACCCCGCTTAAGCCATTTGTGTTCAATGAAGTAAAAGACAGTCGGTCATCAACAGCAAATATTCGGTTATAATAAGTAGCAACTTTTTCAAAGGAACATGGGAAAATACATAGGAAACAAAATTTAGGAAAGCTTAATCTCACAATCACAATCGTATTCTTTAATTTAAGCGACCGGTTCGAAACCGGTAAATCTAAATTTACTACTCCACATTCAGTTATATATGGTTTACAAGGTAATGTTTCACACATATATACACCTCTAAAATGTGGAACATATTTCAATGCAAATTTGTTTATATCATAATCTGTTAATGCTCTCGATTGCGGTAGCTCTTTCAATAGTTTTTTGATTCTTGTCTCAAATATAACCCATAGCCTTTACGATATGGTTTTAAGTATAAACCAGATCCACTTTTTCCTAATGCAATCGCGTCCATTGTTTTGTTATGACGATTGGCCTCCTCTAAATTTTTACGTGCCGATTTTGTATCGGTTACAGCTTTTGCAAATCCTGTAGCACCTCCTGTTAACGCGCCTAAAGCACTATGTCCAGCAAAGATCGGTTCGAAACCGGCAGCTTAAATTGTGGGATTAAGCTTTCCTAAATTTTGTTTCCTATGTTTCCACAACTCAAATTTTCCAACTGATGTTTTTCGTATTATGAGAAAATTCATTTGAATCATGATTTTTTCATATGATTAAAATAATGATAGAACGAAATAACTTCAAAATATTTTCGTTGTATGACTGATGAGGTTAAAGGCCTGGTATGCTGAGGACTTTCGTAATAAAGTTTTAAGTTTCTAAAAGTTACTACCTATTGCAGAAGCGGAGTAATTCTGTCGTACGTATACTTGGGGAAAACTTTAGTCTGATAATGGTACACGAGTTGAGTGACATGGAAAAGACATGTTTGTTAGAATACACTTACCACTACACTACAATTGTAATTTGCTATATGTATATTGCCTAAAGTAGCTCGAATTGTTTTAAAACATACACAGGAGCACAAATTGAACTCGTATGAAAGAGTTGTTTGTGATGTAGATGTGAAGGGAAAATTGAAAAATCTATGCATATTCGTGAAGGATGACGCCAAACTTGAGAAGATGGAGTGAGAAATGAACATGTACATGTACAGAGTGATGAATATATTCGCAACTATTTTCTCTCATTAACAGAAACCTTTGATGTAATATTTTTTTCTTTGAAATAATTTTACTACATTTGTTTATAAATTTAATAAATACAAAATTTTATACTTATTCATATGTGTATGTATAAAATAATTAATTTGTTATAAAGCAATTAATAGATGTCAATCAAAGCACATTCATCATTGTTTTTTTCATATATATTAAACATTAAATATTTGGCTCGAATTCATAAAAATATTTAATTATTTATTTTGAAAAACAGAATTGCGTCCAATACATTTTCATTGCCCATTAATAATAACCAAGTACATAATAAATGTAAGGAACACTAAATAAATGTTGATACTTACACATGATGAATTTTTTAAATGCATCGTCAAATTTTCGTTTTTTTTTTTAAATTTTATACCTATTGAAACTTGAATTTGTAAAATAATATTAATGTATTGATTACCTAAATAATAATGAATTACTATTAACGATTATTAATACATTAAAACAAAATGAAAAATATTTAAAATATATATGTGTGTACCACTTTTGTACCCTGCCAATTCACACATGAGAAACTTATAAATACACATAATGAAAACCTTAAACCTTAAACAAAAAGAGTTAACAAATAAAACTAAGTATTATAATACCATTATTAAAACGTACATACATACAAACATATTAAATAAAAGTCCTAACCAAAACACTATTTGTAATACTTAACAAATGTTTTTGTAATAATTGTCAGCAATTCATTCATTATAAAATTGTCACCTACCACTTCAATATATTTATGATTATTATAATCGATTTATGTGATTTAACATTTAACTGATATGAATAATTAACAAGATATAAATTCAATAAAAATTCTGTAAAAAAATAATCATTTTGTTTTATTTGTATATTTCACATTTAACCCGCATGATTTCAAAATTAACATCAGGCGCGAGTCCGAAGCCGTTCGAAAATTGCAGGCCGCGACGCTACGGTGTAGACGGCTACGGTGCAAGAGGCCGGTCAAGAGTCACAAAGCACAAGGCGCCAGCCCGAGCTCTCAGACCAATCGCGACGAAGGTAATACGAATGGACACGAATGAGAACGCCCGCCTGGTGGCCTATACTGCGCAACCAGCTCCGTATTAATATGTTCAAGTACAACCAATCAAATAAAGACTTTTTCTGAATTGCGGATTTGGATTCCTGAAAATATGTAAGAATTTACCTGAAACTATTACTTTCCCTACATAGCGTCGGTATAATGGTCGGAAATTAATACAGTTATAATAAAATATACTAATATATAGTTTTGTTATTATGTTATTAGGTATACATATAATAAACTTACATAATAAAAACTTGTGTAAGAAAAAGAAATATAGTTAACAAAGTAATTTTTCCATTTTCCCCTATTTGGCTGCACTAACAATCAAACTTTTATTTCAAAATTACGTATATATACTTAATCTCCTCCACTTTGGCATCTTCGTACTTAAATTAGTTTCTTTCCTTAGCATTAGGTAACCAATACCTATATATTATGTAAACATTAATTCCTCTAATTTTAAATCCATTTGTGTAATACACGAACTGTTCAATTCTTAAAATATGTTTTCGTTGAAGTTGTTGTGGCCTTTGTCCACTTACTCAAAGATTTGATTTCGACATTTCCTTTATACTTATCCTTGCGAACAAATGCAATAGTAAATAACTTGTCAACAACATAATAAGCTCCAAAACAAATTACTTAGAATTTCAAAATGTTCTCTGTCACGTTTCTTCGGCAAACACGCGCAGGAGCACACGCATTTTCTAATATAGGAAGGAAGTTCGAGGAAGAGAAAAAGAAAAGGAGAAAAATTTTGTTTTTTCACATCATGCCTTGGTCGTTCCAATTCCAACTTCCGTTTTTTTTCTCTCTCTTGTTGATTGCTCTTTATAGTAGAACGTTTTGTTTGCGAAGAGTCTAAACCTAAACGTCTAAACTAAAGAGCGAGTCCAAATCCAAAACATCGTCATCAGTCACATGCCAAAACGCGTCCCACTTTTCATCATCATAATCATATATTGAACGTTACAATAATTTGTTATTATTAACAGAACAGCGATACCAAGCGAGAAACACTTGCTAATAATTTTATAGAAGTAGTTGCGTAAAGTTTAAACAAATTTAGTTTCCTGACAAAATAACAGAAGAAGTGGTGAAAGGAGTGAATATTTTATGCGTCGGTTTCCCGGACCTGGGAATCCTCAGTATTTGTATAAATCGCTATCTCCCTCTCTCTCTCTCTCGCTCTCTCTGCTTTATGTGGGACGAACAAGTGTGATACCCGAACGAACCAAATCGAGGCCTAACTCTCATAGTAGTAAGTATTTCACTTTGGTTTGAACGTTTCGACTATTATATTACGGGCAGTTAACTCGCATCAACGATCAACAAGCGAACTCTCGACGATAAACGTCAATGAGGACGACTGATCCTTTTCCTAATCGACATCAGCTAGGCAACGAAGAAAGTTAGTGGAAACTCAGAGCTGAAGCAGACTAGAACAGCAAAATTGAATAAAATACAATTAAATTACCAACCATAAGATAATCAATGGACTTTAATGTAGATATTAATGCTAGGCCAGCAACTGAAACTCAAACAATAAATATCTACCTAATAAATTAGTGCAGGACAGTTGAATGTTACAATGTGTGGTAGTATTAATTAAATATTTACTTTAAATTAAACTAAATCTAAAAATGATTTTAAATTTTGATGGAGTCATCGGTGCGAAGCGACGGGACATTTTAATTGTTTTATGTTTGCAAATTGTTCTGTTGATTTTATTCTACGTATATGGTAGTTATGATAAGAACTATGAGAAGGAAATTTATCCCAGTAAGTAAACGATGCATATATTTAAGTATATCAAATATTTACGTTAGAAATTTTTGTTTAAAACAATTCTCAATTAATGTTTTTACTTTCTCTGACGATCTTATACCGAAGCACAAATTTATATTTACCTATCTAAAAAATTACGAATCTAAAAAAATAGGTTTTTTATGTGTGTGAACAAAATCCCGACCAAACGAAGAACGCAGGTATGGATTAAATTGTTATAACTTTGCTTTACCTTTACCTTTATCAAAATCGAAAATTACAAAATTACTAAATATTAGATAATTTTAGCACGTCCATATCTATGAAATTTCCTAAAGAATTTTCAATTTTGTTCAAATTTTAACGATAAGACTTCAAGGTCAAAACATAAAAATGCAAACTACATTTTTAAATTTTAGCATTCAACTTTCAGTGTAATTTCCAAAAGAATTTTAAATTTTACTTTGAATAGACAGACTGGTATGTGACACGCCCCTTTTCAAGCGGGAAATTTAAAACACGGCCTTACGAACAAAATATGTTTTAGTGCGTGTATGCGTTTTCTTACTTCACATTTTCAGCAAGTACAGCTCGGGAAATTGAGATACTAACCTCACTAATATGGTCTGTTGAAATCTGAAATTTAACACGAAAATGATTTTTCAGCCACACGTGATGCAATCGTGTACTATACACTTAACCGGAAAATTTTGACTCAGAAGTTTTTGATATCACTTATTTTCAGTACAATTTCTTCTTTCCGATCAAAATTAGGTCCACTATCGGAAAGTTGTCAGGTATGATCAATATCGATTTCTTCAAGTTTATACTTATCTTCTAAATTATGTACTTAAGTGTAGGCTAATGGAAAACTATGATTTTCATTGCCTCGAAATAAAATACTATCAAAACAAATGTTACGTTTTTATGTAAGTATCTAATAAAAGATAAAGAATCGCAATTTGGAAGTTGTTGATAAACTTATACGTCTACATTGCGATAACTGCGTGTTTGTTCGATGAGGTAGCAACAATAAGATAATTAGAATTTTATTTTATTAAAAATGCAATTTAAATAATTGAGTACTGGTCGTATACCGACCGACTTTCCGATCTTGTTAAAGATTCCGTTCGGGGAATTAGAAAACTAAAGGTAGGTTTACACTTCCGAAGTGCTTGTGTCGAGTTTCTGATTAGCTGGGACTTGCGGACACTTGCACGATAGCAACACACGAACGATAGATGCGAACAATACACTAGTAAAAAAGATGTGGAAGGCTAAGTATATATTATTATTATACCGGGTGTTCTGAAATTGGCGGATAATTGCCAGGTAACATTGTATATTGGGTCAAAAGAAAACGAAAATCTTCAGGAGGAAATGAACCGGTTCTGAGCCAGCCTGCAGATGGGAATTTAATATGGAAGACTGGAAGGCTGTATGTGTTCTTATGGAAGGCCGGGTGATTATTTCTGATCATATCAGATCAGATCATCAGATTAAATCAGAGTGCATACAGCTGGCCGTCCATAAGAAATACATACAACCAGCCTTCCATAAAAACACAGGCCTTCAGCCTTCCATGTTAAATCCCCATCTGCAGGCTGGCCCAGAACCGGTCCATTTCCTTTGCTATTAATTAAAATTCAAAGAGTAGAAAATGAAAACCTAGAACAAAATATTGCGTTGAATTATTAATTTGTTTATCTTCGTGCATTGAAAAGCGTAATCAATTGTAATGACTCTGCATCAAGGACGGGTTGATAGTGTTCAATTAGAAAAATGTCCGTACGTGCAATACAAACAAACAACAAACTGTTTCATTGATTAAATAAATCATCATCAGAATTGATGAATACTACCGCTGATTCGTTATAACTCCGACCTCACCATTAGCATGATAAACAAATGCTAAGAGTGAAGAATACAATATAATGTTAAAATGTTTGCCTAGGTTTTCAAAGAATTTATTCATAGAAAGACTGTATTTCGAAGAGCATCCGTTCCGTCACTTTAATTTTTTATATATAAAAAAGTTAAAGTGAATGTCCAGTTTATCGCTACTACAAGGTCTTCCGGTAGACATTGGCAACACTAACGTGACCAACAATAGTAAATGCTTGCGAACATAACCTAACTTGCAAACGTTGATAACATATACCAGCATATTTGATTCACATAGATATAGATAGACGACATCCATCTCCTCGACTATCAGTATTTTGCTATATAGCTTTCGATGTTGGTTATATTGGTTATTGGCGAATTCCCCAACAGATCGATTTGATTTTAATTGAATGCCGCATAGGGATAAACACCGGATTTGTTTGCGTATTGTCTCCCCGGTGCTTTGGACTCGCATATATGTATTCGTTGACCTGTTTCAAGCGAACAAATCCGTTACGTAGATATCAAAACTGATCCCGTGTATATATCCATACGCGATTTTAGTTACTGATACAATAGTCCCAAACAGAATCATGAGCGTAGGCAGGGTGGGGCGATTGGGGCGCTTCCCTCCACTGGAGATAAGTCTATTATTGTAATTTTTCGTTTTCTATTTTTTTAAATATCGGTGGAGTGATTCTTTGGATATTCTCCTTGTTCTTGCCCCCCCCCGGGTGGAATCCTGCCTACGCCCCTGAACAGAATGGAATAGAATTGAACAGAATACGTAATGTAGTGCCGTCCAATTGCAAGCATGCAAAATTAATAACAATCTAATTTTGATTGACTTTACATACTGCTTTTTTCGTGGGGGCCAATTGCTATGGTATGGTAATTTTCTACCAATCTAAAATCTTTAATAACTCATTAGTTGTATTAGATCGTGTCTAGGTCATTACAATCAGTTTGTGTTTTTTCTTTATTAGATTAATGATTTATCACCTATTACAATATGTTATTTGCTCCTAGTTAACAATAACATGCATAACATTTATTAATTCATTTCCACCCATCAAAGGCGTAGGTATAGTTGTTGATACATTTAATTATACACAGCAAAAACAGAATTATCTCAGTGAATATCTTATATACTGTGAGTCTCCGTAAGTATGTTTCAATGAATTGTTGCGAACATAGCAACTAAAATAAACGAGTCAAACTCATGGTAGTGGGGAGAGAGTGGGGATGTGGGAAGGACGACGACACACCACGCTGACAAGTCAGTGCTCAGTAATTGACAACTGACAGTAACGACATGATCATAAAAATTATTTGAGCTAGTGCGAAGATTGCGTAAGCAACATGCAAAAAATTCGATGGACGACAATTTAATAGAATGATGTTGTTGTGTCAGTTGAGTGGAAAAGTGGAAGAAATATAAATATTTCAAATAAGTGTGTAAATCCCAATTCTACTGCCTCGAACTCCAGTAGGGGAGTATAGGGACTTTATTAATGGAACATGGAACGGTCACGACCAGTTTCTATCTGTTATAATCTTCGTCAGGTAACTTTGGTTGGGATTTATCCTCTTATTTGAAATATTAATAATTTAATTCACAGTCAAACAGAAAGACCAGTTACCGCCAGAGAAGTTATAATATTTTAAATATGTATAAGTATAACAGTTGTCTAGTGGAAATTCACGGTATGTACATTGTACTTACATAACATGATAACGAAGCATATGCCTAGAACATATTAACACTTGTTTTGAACATTGAACATCGTGTTTATAACCTGCTTAAGCTTAAAGCTCAGTCTCCATGTGGCGATTTGCGATATATTGCGAGAGTCCTGCGATTGAACTAAAAACCGAACACCTGTCAACAATTGGTTTTACAGTTTTTAGCCAAGCACAAGCACAGCACTCTTGCAAATCGTTATTGTCAAGTACTTTTTACTTTCCGTAAAAAATACATATCGAAGTTATGTAGGTAATAGGTATAGGAAAGATAAGTAATCATGAAAATAAATTCGCACCGCACAACTTTCCGACCATGCACACAACGATATCGTAGAACTCGTCGATTGTAAAAGTAATTTTGATCACTTTCCGATCGTCGGAAAGTTGTGCGGTGTGAATTTAACGCACCGATTTTTAACAAGTAAATTTAACACAGAAAGTAATAGCAATTGTTCCATTTGTTTAGTTTTAATATATTCACGTTCTAGTGTATTTCAAACAAGGGAATATCTACATTTTTAAAACTACAACAATACAAACTAAAATTAGAGCGAAATATAAATAATATTCCAAAAAAATACAATAAATAAACATGAAAACTATATCGCACCCTAGCTGATGAATGCACGCACCAGAAGTAGGTACACAATTGGAATTTCCATAATAATGACTTTTGTTGTTCTCTTCAATGCTGGATTTTTGCCTAGGCCAACTAGGGCCGGGTCTAGGGCAACACTTAGAGAGGGCGGCAGATTTCAAGACTGTGTTATAAGACAGTAGGGAAGTACAGTGCGTTCTGGACCAAAATCCCATGTAATTTTAAAGCGGGGTAAACACGGGCCCAAAGTGGTGGGGGTAAAAGTGGAGGGAAATTCAAATTAATAGAGGATAACTAAAGAGGATAACTAACTCGCGCGAGCGCGTTGTTTTTGCGAGTTAGTTATCCTCATTAGTTATCCTCTTTAAATTTGAATTTCCCGCCACTTCAACACTTCAACCAATCAGAGCTCTCAACTTTTCCCCACTTTTACCCCCACCACTTTGGGCCCGGTTTTACCCCGCTTTAAAATTACATGGGATTTTGGTCCGGAACGCACGGTACTTCCCTACTTAAGACTGTATAAGATTGTGCTTAATACGTAAGTTTCAATATGTTTATCGTGATGAAATTGAAAAATGTTTAGGGCCTAGACCTGCACTAATACTAAATCCAGCCCTGGTTCTCATTCGCATTATTCGAATGTGCAATGCATTTATACGCTTCGGTCAGGTTTATTCTAGTTTGTTTAACTTTAAGTTGGTTCGGTTTAGTGAATTTCATTATTTGTCTAAAAGCATATCTACGTACCTATATTTACTTTCAGTTCGGATCCATTACGTGCTTTCATATGTTCGAAGTTAGCTCATATGAAATTATAAACGTATTATTAAATTAATTATAATAGAAATAGCTTTATTATTATAAATATTACAAATTCAATTGTAGAAAAAAGTTAAAGAGAGTTTTGAATAGAATCATTGAAAAGTTTTCTAGTGCGAATAAATAATGGCGAATGTGGAAAGCGTTTCACGTATAAAGCTCGCTATAATTATGATCTTCTTACAATTGCTTTTGTTTATCATTTACGTTGGATTCGTTGAATATCATCTGCACGCCGATGCTAGTGACAATCACAATTCGGTGAATGATGTTTATGGTGGCAATAAACCGGAGTCGAATCTGATTGGTCTATATTACAATTGTTAGTTTACCTAATTTCAAAACTTTAATCCTTTTAAACAATCTAACGAACTGAAGATGAATATATTGTTACGGAACTGGCGGCACTTACTGTAAGCAACCGTTCGAGCTATTCGTGTTGAGTTGCGGTCTCGGCCTCTTGCTTGGTGTTCCTCAAACCGTACGGACTTGGTCCGTCACACAGCTCTTGGCCTTGCGACTTCCGAGTGAACTCGGGATTCGGCGACCCCCTAGACGTAGACGACACCCTAACGCCCTAACTTATCTGCTTCGTCACAATATGTTAATTCTTGTATTTATTAGTGTTTCAGGATGTGCATGTAATGATCTACATCGGTTTTGGTTTTCTAATGACATTTTTAAAACGTTATGGATTCAGTGCAGTTGGATTCAATTTCCTTTTGGCGTCGTTGATCGTGCAATGGGCACTGATATGCGAAGGATTCTATGAATTGGAAGATAAAAAGATTCAAATCAGCATTGTCAGGTATAATCGCGTCTTAACGAGACGTAATATTCTCAATTATATTATAAATATCTAAATATGTTCGTATTCGTAGCCTTTTAAGGGCTGATGTTGCTGCTGCGACCGTCTTAATTTCAATGGGAGCTTTGTTAGGGCGTACTTCGTATATGCAACTTCTTGTAATGGGAATTATAGAAATCGCTATCTATACTGGCAACTCATATCTTGGAAATAAAATATTCAAGGTCAGTTACATAATAATATCATTCGAAACCGCTCGGGTACAGTCATAAGGTGATTTTGCAAGTTTAGTTATTCTCTCGTATCGCGGACAGTATTTCTATAAGAAGTTTGTTGATTGAATTCTCAGATAACTACTTAATCTTCCGAGAATACATTATATAAGAGGTGTTAATTTAGGGTCATCTGTGATTATATCTTGATGTTAGTTAAGTGGAAGAACAAAAGGAAAGGGCGCCCGAAATCATTGGCTTCAAAATCTAATCTTTGAACGTGTCTCCGTTCAGGGCACCATCCCAAACTGTAATGCTTTCATAATGCACGAAATGGAATACGAGTAACTTAACTTTTACCATTTCGCTTTCTTTTCCTTCTTTTTGACTTGATACTTTTTTAGTCGTTTTTCGTTTTCGTTTCACTTTTCCACGGGATAAGAGTGCGATTTTGTGAGAACGTTTATTTTGCGGCTTTCTAATTGAGTTTCTCCGTAGGAAAGTTTTTCTTAAACGGGACTTACCCTATCGGCCAGGCCCATCATCTTGTTTCATATAAATACAATTTGGAATCTGTGCAGTTATGTGAACACATAAACATCAAGCACAAATGAATTTAGTGGCTGTTTATCCAAAATAGTTAAAAAATTTGATAAAAAAATGAAAATGATCTTTTTCTACAGCTTTTTAGTTATATGGTCATTATTAGCATTTTTTGAGTGATTAATGGTACCTACAAATCACTACCGTGAGTTATGGATTTTCATAACTCAGTACCGTGAGTTATGGATTTTTATAAATCACGGCAATTAAATAACATTGATCGCGTGTATTCGTAGAGCATTTAAAGTTCAACAAATTTGAAGTGACCGCTCCAACTTATCTATATGATCTAAAATCTCGAAAGAGCCCGAAGAATTCAGACCATAGCTCATGTGTAACGCCCGCCATATTGTTTCACTTGTCAGTTAGTGCTCGTTCGTTACTTCAATGAGAAATCACAATTTGTATTTTGTGTTAAAAATAGTGCAAGGTGTACAAAAAGCATTGTATTATATTCGCGATTATGGCCATTGTTCACTCTGATGATTTCGGCTCGTGGATTCAAACATCATCTTCGTGAACAATGGCTATGATAATCGCCCATATAATAATATACTTACTATTATTAATTATCTTTATTACTAAGAACACATTGTTCAAATATTGCGTCAAAAATGCAGAAAAACTATTAGAACAATACTAGAATGAAAAAGGACAAACCAAAACACTTACTGCGGATACAGAAACGAATAATTCTTGTGATATTATAGGTAACAGATGCAGGCGATTCAATATTTGTCCACGCGTTCGGAGCTTATTTCGGCTTGGGCGTAAGTTACGTTCTGGGCAAAAGGACGAAGGGATGGGACGAGGAAAATCCCATGGAAGGTTCTAGCTACACGTCGGATTTATTTGCGATGATCGGTAAGATATTATGAATATAAGAGCAGTGTACGTTTTTTTTTGCTGGCTAGCTGTGTCCTGATCTGAAGCAATATTCGTTTGGTCACAATGAAAGGTATATATAGGTCGTCAGATAAATACATTGAAAGATTTCGACTAAGCGGACTAAATCTTCTTTCAAGACCTGAAATTATTCGGGGCGATAAATTCGCACAGCAGAACTTCCCGACCATAAGCAATACAATTTCGTAGACATCATCGATCTTAGACTAATTTTGATTTGACAGTGGAAATGACGTGACATGGATAACGATTTGATATCACAAAATTTCCACTTTCCGATCAAAATTACTTTTGAGATCGATGTTTTCTTGGCGCAAATCTAGTAGGAAATTGAAAAATGTGGGTCATCTGGGTAATTTGGGGGTCATGATCCGCGCCTGGGGGGCACACACACACACACACACACACACACACACACACATCATGTCAAAATCACTTTTTCTGACTCAGGGAAAGGAAGCAAGATTTGACTGATATTTGTGCGAAAACATATCTTTCTTTACTATACTTACCTTCGGTACGTAAAGGATAAATAAGCAAAGGAGAGAAGTGGGGAAAAAACGGGACACACCAAAAATTTATATATTTATTTGATTTTTTTTGCTATTGAAACGACATCGACCTCATATACCCTTTGCGTATCAAGATAATTCAGATTATTATGGACAACGTAAGGCTTTTTGCCTTTCTTACATCTCATCTTTTGACCGGAAAAGGATAATAAAGAGTAATATCGTGGATTACGTTTTTCCTTTTATATAAATGGACAGATGATATTCGTACATCTAGTCATCGTTAATCCAATGCTGTCATGTCCATATTTCATTTCTTTATGTTTATAGGTACATATATACTAGGTGTACAAAATATTATATAAAATGCGACACATCGTGACTTACGTTGAAATTCGACAGTGACAGGCTTGGTTTGATGACCTTCGGCGTGTCAGCCATATTGTGTGGACGTTGGAATTTGCGGAAAATTTGAATTTACCTCACAATGCAAATAGCAGATTCAAATTTTCCGCGCAAATTCCAAACCTCCACACAACATGGCTGATTGACTTACGCCACAGCACCTAGGCCACTCAGTTGGGCACAAAGATGTTAGCAGTTAGTAATTTGTAACGAAGACAACACCCATGGCTACGAGACGAGAGAAATCTGTGAAAGGAAACTCTCGCCCGGATGGCGAGCATCATGCCTGAACACTACTCACTCCACCCAGCCATCATCGTCAAATGCAAATAGCAGATTCGAATTTCCCGCGCAAATTCCAAGCCTCCACACAACATGCCTGATTGACTTACGCCACAGCACCTAGGCCACTTAGTTTCGCACAAAGATGTTAGCAGTTGTAATTTGTAACGAACACAACACCCATGGATACGACGGATCGTGCATTGCGATTTTACAAAAAATTTTGCCCGTTCTCAAAGTCTGACACGGATCGTGCATTGCGATTTGATAAAAATTTTGCACTAAGTATTGTCCGTTCTCGGAGACGAGAGAAATCCGTGAATGGAAACTCTCGCCCGGAGGGCGAGCATCATGCCTGAACACTACTCACTCGACCAAGATGGCTGATACGCCGAAGGTCACCAACAGTGGCCTGCTGAAAGACACGAAGTGTCGTTTCTATATATTAGTATATATTAGTGTATCTGTGATAAAGATATGGACTGAATAATATATTAATAAGTATCGAAATTTTGCAGGTACTGTATTTTTATGGATGTTCTGGCCCAGTTTTAATTCGGCAGAACAAATAGGAGACGATCAACATCGGGCAGTAATCAACACCTATCTTTCGTTATGTGCATGCTGCGTTACAGCGTTTGCATTATCTGCGATATTCACGGACGAACACAAATTCGACATGGTCCACATACAAAATTCGACGCTTGCTGGCGGCGTCGCCATTGGGACGGCTGCGAATTTGATGGTCCAGCCATGGGGAGCGATGCTTGTAGGATGTATCGCTGCTGTGGTATCAGTTTGTGGCTACAGCATTCTCACAGTAAATTTTACAAAACCTAAAACTAACATAACAAAAATGGTTTTACACAAAATTTCAATTATCTGAAACAAAAGGTTCAAAATGTATACAGTTTTGTTTTCATGTTTGATTTCAGCCGTGGATCGATAGAAAACTAAAGATACACGACACGTGCGGCGTGCATAACTTACATGGCATGCCGGCTATATTGGCGGCATTAGTGGGAGCTCTAATGGCCGCATTGGCTTCCGAAGAGGAATACAAGATGAGCCTTTATCAGATATTTCCGGCGATGGCACCAGTCGATATCAAACCCACCGCCGAATATCCGTTTTTGGCGGCTGGCGATGGTAGAACTAACTGGAACCAGGCCGGCTTTCAACTTATCGCTATACTTTGCACAATTGTCATTGCTGCTGTAACTGGTGCTCTTACAGGTAAGCATTTTCTAGTATTGCAAAATTGGACGAAAAATGAGTCCTTGTGGAGTTTCCATTGTTTAGTTATGTTAACCAAACCAAGTAGCCTCCTTTACTAGAAGAATATGCACCATCAGAAGTTTAGAGTGGTAAATCTTCACATTTTTGGAAAGATATATTTACAGGTTATGTAATAACCAATGATCTTAAACTGTCAACGACATATTGGTATAATGATGATAATTACTGGTTGATTAAAGATGGAGAAGAAACTGGAAATGCAAATCTTATTGTTTCTATCATGCAAAGAGAACGAGACGAAAAGCCACACGCACATCAAGTGCTGTCAGATCAAGTGCCAGTTATAACTGCCGGGCGAATTTACGATCGACGAACAAGTATTTTGCATGGCGATACGCACAATTCGGTATTTTACAGATTATTTCCACGAAACAGTATTTTGCCTTTAAAACAAGTAGTTTGTACTTAAGTACATAATCATAATTCCTTATATATCACTTTATCGCTACTATGCTCACTTAATTTTTGAGAACACCCTGTAGGTGTAATCTTGCATTAACTATTCAGCACTTGTTTTAAGCACTTGCAGCACGCTAAATGCATTTAAATGCACTAAACTAGACTGGATGCTTTTTCTATTCGACGTTGTTTATCAGTCACTTCGTGACACCTCGTTTGGTGACCTTGGACGCGTCAGCCATGTTGTGTGAAGGTTGGAATTTGCGAGAAATTTGAATTTACCTCACAATACAAATAGCAGATTCAAATTTCCCGCAAATGCCAACCTCCACACAACATGGCTGACACGCCCAAGGTCACCAAACGAGGCCTGAGGCTTCTGTTTGGTTATTCTGTGTATATACTAGAGTCTAGACCACAATTCGGTTTACTTTATCGATTTGTGGTGAAAAACCTTTTCCTAAACATCTTCACCTAGAACTTTTAAGCTGCTATGACAGTTAATGAACTATAAACAAACACCAATAGAAATTTAAAAAAAAGAAATGTAATACAGCGCTTATAAGCAACCATGAGACTATAAATAAATTGACACTCAATTGACTAAATAATAATAGCACTCTTTATATCACGAGATATCGGTGATGCGTGTCATAAATATTTGATTTTAAGTAAGTACTTGCTGTGTGGAGTGTAATTTCACAAACGTAGACAGCGCTAAAGTCTCCAAGTCTCTCATTTGCTTAGAAGGACTGTATAATAAATTATAACAAGTTGCGCCCACCGTTGTTTTATGATATTTAAATTGAATTGATTATAAATTTGAACATTAGTCTGTGATTTTCTTGTCTTCTTATTTTATAGGACTCTTTATTTCCGCATTCGGAATTTCGCCCAAGAATGGGTATGCCGACGACCTCTTTTGGTTGATACACGAGCCCCACAGAAACGAAGGATCTTTGCGACTGGAAACTGTGAGCGAATCGGTGAATAAAACTGAAATACAGGTTGCACCTAACAGGATGAGCGAGCGACGCGATACTGACGAGGAATTGTATTAAACCATAAAATATTGTGTATGAAATATTACAATTACACAAACAAAACAATTAGGTGAAGAAATTAGATTTTGAACCATGTAGAGAGTACAAAACCATCTTTACTTACCTTACCTTCATCTCCATAGAGAACTAGAAATGGTGCTTGCTTTAAACAGTTATTATTGCTAGATATATATTTGAAAAAAAAAAATATAATTATAGTTGCTATAGTAAACGCAGTTACAATTTAATTGAACCTTCCTGTTGTTGAAATAAAGGCCACAGTCATTGCGACCGAGTACTAACAAAGTAACAAGTGATTGTCGGGCCGGCTTGGAAGCTTGGAATCTAAAATTGGAAAAACTATAACAAATAATAAAACAGCAAAAATTTAGTGTTCATTCTATGTTGTAAAAACAGTACGTATAAGTAAATATTTTTTAATTCGTTATTGGATGTATACTGATTAATTTAAAATATTTCGAGGAAGTCAATTTACCTACTTGAAAGTTGGGTTATGTTAGTTACATTACAAAACATCTTCACTTTCGAATAAAATGTGAATAATTCGAATCCAACGCATTGCTCTTGAAAAAATTAAGATGGCTATGGATATTTATAATATTTGACTGCATTTTCCAAAAATTTATAACAAAACAAGTAGTTCTCCTGCCATCTAACGTATGAGACCGAAGTGAATTAACAAATTATCACGATATCCCAACACATAGCGACATCTACATGAAATTTCCAAAACTTCTAAAAACCCAATAGTGCCAACCAATATTATTCTATTTTCCAAAATAAAAATGCAGTTATTTTCAAACTTTTCCCTTGACATCACACATATTTGTTTCAATATTAGAATATTACGTATTCTTCCTTACTGTTTACTTTAGTATATAGCTAATTGATTTGTATATTTATTATTCAACAGGATTGCAAGTGCTAGTGGTGGAGTGTTAATCATCAAATTGTATTTTTTCATTAACAACTAACTAGCAACAAGTCGGTAAGTCTTATGTGATTATCTATTTAACGTTTGAATGTTATGTGTAACATTTCGTTATCGTTTGATAATTTACGTATGCGATTACATACGCGGTTCAAGGTTTCATTTGCTATGCGCTATAGTTGTGGAAGTAAAGCAAAATCAGAAATTGTTATTACTTGATATGGAATAACTTTGTTGGTTATCTCATGAATTCGTGCCCTACCTAATCGTAAAATGTGAGATAAAGAAAATCATTAAAGTTGATTACAATGAAATAGAATTCAGTATTGTGTACACGATTTTTAATTTTGCAGCGCTTCTAAGCAAATATGAGCCCCGCAATGAAATTTTTGAGGAAACGAATCGCAAAGTGCTATTTTGACGCGAATACTCAATAATGTGAGGGTACTTTCGCAAACGTAGGTCCATCAAAACACGCCCGTAAGTCTCTTGTTTGCTTAGAAGGGCTGTAGAAGAATTATTAGTTATTAGTGTAAGTAGTAATTTCCTCGGTTGTAAAATTCAAGTTGTTTTGTAGAAAACATTTATTAAAACATATACAACACTTAGAAAATATAGTCTTTCGTTATATTTACTTTAATTATAAATTTTTCTATAAATATATGATATTTATAATTTCTTTATTTATGTTATAATATATGCTCTCATATATTTATTCATAACCTACAATTTGGTATTTTGGTATTTTCACTTAATATTATATTATGAAATATATTTTGACACTTTTTGAACATTATATAACTTTATATATGTATAATAATTAATAATATTTCTAAAACTTAAATTGTAACATGTAGATTAACCGAAGAATTCAATGTTGGAACAAACCCATTAATAACTAGTACTGGCCGGGGGAAAAATAAAAGAATTAGGAGCGTTAGCGGGTGGAGCTTCTTCTATGATATATTGTTTTAATCTGTCATTTGTCCTGTGAATTACCGTTCACATTAATTTGTTCTGATAACGAAATATTAATTTTACTATATTAATTGGCGCCCAACGTGGGGTCATAATGTCACTTGTCCTGAGAATTAATTTTTTCTGACAACTAAATATAATATTTTGCTATAGTAATTGGCGCCATTAAATTTATTAAATGACTTTGTTCCAACATTGAAGTGATCGATTAAATCTGCATGTTACAAAATCAATTACAATAATTGTACTTTATCGAACCGTAGCTAAATTTGTAGTTGTACATCATGGACGTTTTGTAATATATTTTCTTCGTTTCGCTTTTATTACCATTTCTATACAACAACAAAATATAGTAATGCGCCCACGCCCATTTTCATTATTTTTTTGTTATATTTTCAATTAAATTTATTTATATATGTTAATTTAATTCGGTTTTTTTGTAAAAAGAAGGAACACTTTTCAATTAGCAGTTAAAATATTTGAATTGACAAAATATATTCCTCTAAATTCATCAGTCGTATGTTTTTATGTAAATGGTACATTTTACTACTTTTTTTGTTTGTTTTTTGTTTTAGTTATTAAAGAGATGATGAAATTATAAAAAACAGAGTTAAAAGAAACAAAAATTATTGATTTGTTAACTAAACTTAATCGATAATTCTAAAATATTATTAAGAATAGATCAGCATCGGATTTTCCTACAAATTTAATTAAATTTTTATTGATTTTAAAATATAAATAAAATTTAATTATTGTTGAAATAAGTGCAGAAGATTAGAATACATTAAATTCTATAAATTCAAGAAAAGTATTAGAAACGAGACGAATTTTGTTATTTTGATATTTCATGTTTAATGTTAGTGCTTGGATAAGAAATTATCTTTACACTGTTAAACGCAATTCTAATTTCTAATACTTGTGTAAATTAGGCTTGCGTGTGGAACTAATATTTGATTAAGAAATAACGTTGTTTATCACTTGACTTGAATCTTTGCAATGTTCTGAATGTTGCGTGTATAAAACAAAGAAAACATGAAGACAATATCTCAAAACTCAAAACATTCGTATATCAACGAATAGTTTGATTAATTGATAAACTAGTGACTATAACAATATATCACATTCAGTTATACCACAGAAGCGACAATTCGTGTCTTGTTGACATTCGGCGTGTCAGACAAGTTCTGTGGAGGTTGGAATATGCGGGAAATTTAAATTTACGTCACATTGCCAATAGCAGATTCAAATTTCCCGCAAATTCCAACCTCCACACAATATGAACTTGGCTGACACGCCGAAGGTCACTTTCAAAAAAAAAAACGCGAAGTGACGCTTCTGTTAGATTATTCTGTGGTTATACTTAATACAAAACATATTCTCTATATATTGATAGATCGGCGATTGATTTGTACATTCGTGCATTGGAAGGAACACCAGGTCATAAGTAGAAGGAATGAACGAATTGTAAACTGGATTAATATGTGGATTAAGTGGATTATTATGTGGATTATATGTGAATTAAATGGATTCTTATGTCTAATCCACTTATTCCACATATAATCCGTTTAATCCACATAATAATCCACTTAATCCACATAATCCACATAAGGCCCTACACCCATGTAAATCACCATAAGGCAGAGTGTTTACAGTCCGTTCATTCCTGCTACTCTCAGGGACAAATATATTTATATATGCTTTCAATATTATTTCTAAGCGGAATTTGCTAAACTCACACTGATGGTTTCGATAAGCTTGCATAACCATTACTACCCGGTAACACATCACCATGCTCTTCTTCATAAGCATAATCAGCAAGCAAATTCTCATTATGAATTGGATTAGAAGGATAATTCATAGGATCACAATCGTCGTTGTATAAATCGATATTCTCATCGCTTCGATGATAAAGCGCGAAAGCGTTCTTGCTACCTCGCAAAGCTTGCGCCATCGCCGGTGGATTAAAAGGTCGTTCTTTTGCATTCAATCTGTGCTCGTTTCCTTCGCGACTGTGATAGAACGACATCAGGAGGAAGTCTTCGCTGACGTGCTTCTCTAGTTTCGCTACGATGTCTGTAAATTGCGGTCGCTTATTTGGATGCCATCGCCAGCAAACTTCCATAATCTCATACAGTAAATCCGGACATTCCGGTGGCCTGTCCAATCGTCCCCTTGCAATCACAAATTGAAGCACTTGAGCGCTAGCCAGTCCCTGGTAGGGTTGCTCAGCGAGTGTAACCATTTCCCACAAGACCACACCATAACTCCATACATCTGAATCTGTGGTGAAGACACCATCGGCTAGACTTTCAGGTGCCATCCATCGAACTGGCAGTAGGCCTTTTGAGTCTTTCCGGTAATAGTCAGTTTCGTAAATGTCGCGCGCCATACCAAAGTCACCAATTTTGATCGTATGATCAGCAGAGACCATGCAATTGCGTGCCGCCAAATCTCGATGAATAAACTTCTTCGCGGCCAAGTAGGCCATACCATCCGCTATCTCAATGGCCATTCTGTACATCTCATTACAACCTATCGATTGCGAAGATTCTCGCGATTTTCTTAGAAACGTCTTCAAATCCCCACGAGCCATCAGCTCCATGATTACGAAAGGGGAAGGACCTCGAGACACAACACCAAGAAGCTTGATAACATGATGGGCATTACTAAATGCTTTCATTACTGACGCTTCGTTTAGAAACTCCATCTTTTCTTCCAAGGTGGAATTGATATTTATAGTTTTGATCGCGCAAGGCATTTGCCTACTCTTCAGAAATCCACTATAGACAATACCAAATGAGCCTTTTCCCAGACTATTGTTGATATCAACATCAGTCCTTTCCACTTCCCATTCGTCTTCAACATATGTGGCACCACAATAATCTGGATTGATACTCTGTATCAAATGGATATCTTCCAACTCCTTCCTTCTCTTATATTTGAGATAAATAAAAATCCCGGATGCAATAATAATGACAAGCACGCACGAAAGAACAATAATCAATACATAGTCCGTATTATACGGATTTCCATAATAACATCTTTGGAATGTGGTAAACTCCCCTGGACCAGCCAGGGTGTTTGCTCTCACGCGTATATGGTAGCCTCCGGGCAGTAAATGCAATGTGTACCCAACATTTGTAAGATCTTTTGGTCGAATGCATTTATTATTGCTGGGCGATTCTTCCGACTCCTCGCTCTTCCATTCAACCGTATATGACACAATTAATGAATTCGGGTGGTCAGGATTGGACCAATTTAGGACAATACCATCTTTCGTTGCCGCCACGTAATAACCATTCAAATTATCAGCGGTGCTCGAACGTCTTGTCCTATTATAAATCTTGACAACTTCACTGCACTGTTGACGTGCCGTCCGATTTTTATTACAAGCAGTGATATAGAACACATAGGTAGAAAAATGATCCAAACCAGTGATTAATGTGGTATTTTTGTCAGCACTAACAACATGTTCCTCATAAATAATTGACTGGGGAATCGAACTGTTGTTGTTCATTGACATTGTATCATTTTCAAAAACATCCGAAGGATTTGCAAAATGATAGATATCTCTATCCCTACTCGTAACGTAAGGAATATAAATATTGGTAAATTTACTTTCAAATTGGACGATGGCATTTTTGCCATTGTAGTCAGATTTGTCCTTTAAAAAATCAAGACTACGCAAAATTCTAGTAAAATTAGGCCCACAATCACATTGCTCACTGGCTAATAAAATCTTCTCCTTTTTATCGGCATTCCTTGACGGAGGGATCGGTTCCTCCTTTATCAACAACCCATCATTATCGTCAATAACAGGACGCTTACAATAATTCCGTGTTTCCAACAAAACGTCATCTTTGGGAAGCTTATGAAACGTAACAATATATTTGTCTAAAACACCACGAGGCTGAAAGGGAGGTCTCCATGTCAACTGCATGGCTGTTGAGTTATATGAAAGGACTTCAACCTCCATCGGAGCTGTGGGATCGTCCGATAAAGTCGTAAAGTTATGAACCTTAGTTTTGTGCTGTGCCTTGTCATCCAAAAAGCTCACAACTAGGTAGAAGGAATAATTGGTAAACGGATTGAGTTCCTGCAAGGTAACGAAATTGTCTGTGGTGAAAATCACATCCCACGCATTCGATGTGCACACATTTTGTAACTTAACATTGATCTTTTTCTTCTCAATATAGTAAACGAAATAGCCGCGCAGAGGCCTTTTACCAACAAATTTTTGCCAATATAGGGTGGCATTCGTCGAGTGGATAATCGATTTGTCTGTGTTGAGGAAAAACTCTTGACATAATCGTTGGTTCCCGTTATCTTCCGATACTTTTACTTGGGTTAATTTCATTTTTACCGTTAAATTATTCAAAATGACGATGTCACTATAGCACAATTGTGGATTGTAATGAAATAATAATTCTCCTCGTCGTATTTTCACCTTAAAACTAGAATCGAATGTCCAGAGTTTGTTCAAGTTCTGATTGTCCAAGACAATTAAGGAATTGTTGTTGTCTAGTGTATCGCCGCGAATGAGCTCCAAACTTTTAAGAAATTCCAACGAAGTAATTTCCGACGAACGCCTAACTTCAAGATATCCCCAAATTTCTTTGATTCTCCCCATGTTATACTCCAATTCTCTAGCAGCTTTCGAATCCTTTATATTAAACCGAAGGCTACCATTAATATGCGTGCATCCATGGAACGCTTCAACCGACGATAACGAACTGACGATATCTTTAGCTTGGCAAATATAAACGCAATTGTCACCGCAATAGACGCAAGTTTTGTTTTTCTTCTGATAACCAGTTGGGCATTCGTTTCGGCAGGTTTTCTGGTACGAGAACCATGGATTATTATTCGAATCGATGATTTGTTCGCATTGTTCCATTGTGATGCATTCAGTTCCAGAACTGTTTTTATTATCAATTATTATTTTCAATCTGTAAATAGAACAAAAAAAGAATTATTAAATAATGTGGAGGGAAACTATTTTGATACTTACTTGTTATCAGGACATTTATGAACACAGTTTCCATCATCTCTGAAATTCGGACATTTTTCTCGGTCCTCAAAGTCCTGGCATTCAGAATACGACCAACAATTTCCTATGAATTTCAAGAAAAAGAAAAAAAATCTTTAAACATCTTCTCAACGCTAATGTAAGGCAAAGAAATATTACCTTTGCATGCTTCGGAACACATGAGACAATTTCTAGGCAACATTGCAACTGTTGTTGCTTCGGTGCCTAACTTTTTCCAATCAATCGTTTCGTAGTAACACAAATGTTCACAATGTCCAATCATCACGCTGCCACGTTCAATTCTTTTAAGGCTTTTCAATCCGATCTGAAACAAAATGATTGCAATTAATTAAAATGTGTAACAGGTGATGATATATTACAATATATAACTAGAATATTAGAACCAAATTGGCGCTCAACGTGGGGCGCCAATTTGAGAGAATTTAGAGAAATTGTAATACTGTTGAGATGATATTAGATTATATGATTAGAAACAGAGTAAGAGTAAGCTCTGGATGTTTAGAGATATAATTTTTGTTATAATTGACAATACATTGAGATCAATAAAACGTTTTCACATTATCTTGCAATGGCTAACCCACTCAATAGTAATATACGACTATACAAATGGTTAAATATTGCAAACGCAATATAATATTTCAGCAGTATGAATATATTTCTGAAAAACACTTTTAAATTTTCAAATAAAAAATCGGTACGGGTTCGCACCGCACAACTTTCCGGCCATATCCACTACGATTTCTTAGAATTCGTCGACCATAAAAGTAATTTTGATCGGAAAGTGGAAATTGCCCATAAGT
>JARJEB010004809.1:0-23645 GCA_030264535.1 Liometoxenus newtonarum
CAGAATGTGCGGAGTAACACTCAAGAGCGCGCTCCCGCTTACCCAGTCTGAACTCATTATTTTAAGAGTAATTTGGAAATTGTGCTAAACTCACTCCAAAAAGACCGAAGAAATCGAATTACCAAACATAAAAATTAGGTTAGAGTTAATTTTGGAACAAGTTAGAATTCTGGTATCATCGAGAACTACATCTTTGCAAGCCATTAAGAGCATAACGACTGCTACTAACATGTTCTTATCAAGATTGTTCATTATGAAGCCTGCTCGGAAACCTCATGAAAATGTCTCGGGATGGTCTCCTCGCGATGTGAAATGTGATGTTATAGGTCCGAACTACGCTCAAATCCTTTCAGAAACCCTTGAGTGCAGAGTGCGCTCTCGAGAGTAAAAATCGAATTACTCTGCAAAAATCGCTCTACCTCGAGAGCGTACTTCCTGAACGCTCTCCTACTCTTACGAATTAGCCCATTGACAAGTGTCTACGTCAATGTTATAGAACTACCTACTATAATTTATATGAATCTCTGAAAGATTGAGCATTTTGTCACCTACTTACGGTGTATAATGTTATTGATTTCATTTCAAACTTGACTAAATTTTGTAAAGCACTTACTGCTCCATCGCTTGTTATCGCCAATAGGAACAATACCAAATGCATTAAAATAGTTAAAATTACCAAAATTTTTAAAAGCTGCAAATTATTTGATAGAATAATTGTTATTATGTATTATAAATTACTAATAAAGAGAGACGTACTAATTCTAAAATCCTCATTTTACAATTGACAATTACCATAACAAAAATCCATGTTGTGGTCGTAACAATAATCAATAACCAATTCGGTATATAATCGTGAATATTTCGAAAATCTTTCCTAGAAACAAGAACGTTAACAATTAATAATTTCATTTTCAAATGTACTTATAAATGCGCGTCTTTTTATTATGTTTCTCAGCCAAGCTGCAGTAAAGTCTGTTTTTCTGGTGTGGCAAGGAGAGAGAACAAAAAAATGTCGATCACCCAGCATTTGATCGAAACCATTAGGTATTTTTCCTACGGCCACTATGAACACAATTCCTCACAGCACCTTCAAATTCTAGTCACTAGTTATCAAGCAAAATTAAAAAGTACTGCGAAAAGTCATAACAATGGTAACAAAACCACATTTCCGCACAGTTTGAAACTTTCCCGCACAGTTTCTCCTCGAATAACAAGTGACTGCATCAGTGTCACGGCAGTTTGTTTCAAAATCGTTTTACAAACATTTTATTAATGTTCCGATGGTGCATCAACTGAATTGTTACACACATCGTGCGAGTTTGAAAATGAATGTTTTCCAATCGTTTTCGGTACACTGCCTTTCCTTCGGAACATTAATAAAATGTTTATAAAACAATTTTGACACAAACTACCATGACACTGACGCAGACATTAGTCATGGCATATTCGGATAAGAAACTGTGCGGAAAAGTGATATAACTTGTCAGTTCTTTTTGCTTTTCCTTGCCTATGGCGAAAGTGTGCCATTTCATAGTGGCCGTATAGTTTTCGCTGTTTGGCTCCGCCTCCCACGTTGGTAACCATGGAGATGGATATAAACAACGAAAGCTTTTCTTTTGTTTTAAATGGAAGGTAATCATTACCAAAAATGATAAGTATTGACCACTAATCGTTCCCGTCCATTACAATGTAAAATCATATGACGCATCGTACAGTTACCGTTCATTTTACCCTCAGTTTTATAATCATAACAAATACTTTCTCCATCATCAGAAGTAGGAGGACAAGACATGTCACGCACTAACAGATGTTTCAGAGCACCCATAAGTGCCATTGAAATTGCTGGTGAACTCATTGACGAGTATAAAATGTCGATAAATATTTTTAAGACACAAATGCCGAATGAAATTGGCATCATTCGATGCATCTGACTGTTTGTTAAACCGCTATAGCTGCCCAAGAACATTTCGGTGTACATTATGGGTAAAGTAAATATTAATGAAAACATGAATTGATACACCAGAAACAATCCTAGAAAATTGCAAGAGTTATCCGATTTTTAATCGTATGTAAGTTCCTGTACCTCCGGAAACGTGTAAAGCAAATCGCATGCAATGTGGCATTGCATCGAAACCGTTTCCTAGAGTCATAAAGAATAAATAGAAGCAATGTTGCTGTGTCCAAAAGTTGTTTTCATCGTGTTCATATTTTGGTTCTTCGCGTTTTCTTATTGCCCGTTTCCAAAATGTGAATTGCCGGATAGCTTCGCCACGTATGCCGTAAGTTTTTTCAACATCTCGGAATATATGAGCAGAGATGACTCTTATCATTCGTCCAGCCATTTTATTCGATTGAATTTACTATATTTCTAATGTTTAAATTTTAGTTTTATGGATTTGATCATAGTTTGGGGCTTTTTAACTTTTGCATTATGACATGCATGAAATTGACAATTAGTAAATCGAGTAAATTAGACATTCTAATTAAGTATTCTAATATGACGTCACAAACATCAAAATTTTGCTCGTGGAGTATGACATTGGGCTGGAGCTGCTGAAATATGCTGTACGGCAATATGACATTCTGGTCCCATAACCAATAACGTTTTTATCTAGCCTTAGATATCATGTTTTTTTTATCTCGGTTTTTATCCACGAGCAATCGAAGTTTGGAGGTTATTAGAATACCCTATATGACGGTCACAAACGTCAAAAAGTTGCTCGGAGGAAAAACCTTGAGCTGGCGCTGTGTTTAGCCAGCTTTACACAACATGTTTTTAACCACGATGGTCACGTGTTTAGATTCATCAATAGAACTGTTAAAAACTAATTAAAAACGTTGTCTTGTCACGGCAATGTTGTGTTTTACTGTTTTTGCCAGTTGGCAAACGTTGCCATATTTCTCTTTGGAGGACTGGCTTCAAATTTAGTTAGGACAATTGTGGCTTTCAATTTGATCCATGGAGCTGGACAAAAACAGCTCCAGTACAATTAAACATTGTTCGATTTATCTTGGAATTGTTTCAATGCAGCTACTAATAGTTTCTTGGGTCAAATCGAAAGCCACTAATTAAATTATTACAAAATATTGTTTAAAATTATCAATATAATTTATATCATTACAAATCGAAACTTTGATAAGTTAAACCACGAAACGCTTATAAGGATTCTTTCCTAAATATTTCCATTACACCAAAATAAATAAACGTGCTCAATAAAGTCGTTAATTATGAATGCAAACAATTAAATTCATTTTTCATTGACATGTATCATTTCTTCCGTATGATAATGTGCATGGATAACGTATCACACAAAAATGTTAGTTTTCAATGGCAATCATTCCACGTGGAAATGAAGATACCATCGTGTCCACCCCGGGGTTAATTTAGTTTCTACGCAATATTATTTATTCGATTCACAAGTACAATTTAATTATTTTGTTGTCACTAAACCTAAAATCTAATACTTTTTCTTATTAAACTCAATAAAAAATATTATGTACAATACAAATCTATTATTTTCTTTTTCAATATTAATTAGTTCATTAGTTTACTTTTTGGAAAATATAAGGTACTCCCGATATCTCCTTCCATTAAATCACTAACTATATTAGGTTTGTTCCAACACACTATGCGAAAAAGTCGTGCTACACTTTCCTTCTGATTACTTGTACTGCACAGCAGTGTGTTGGAACAATTGCCCATTATTTATCATTTTTGTATGTTTCGTATGTATAAATTCAATCTATGTATTATATTATCGCAAGTCAATTGTTTTTGAAAAGCTAATAATGGCATTTGAGTACTATTATTACTGTGAAAACAACTGATTTACGAATATTTTGTAATTATTTGTTTATGTATAATTATTGAATAGCAACTTTCAAGTGATTACTAATTAACTTGTAACACCCGCTGATTTTTTTTTAATAATTGATAAATCAGAGATCACACAAGTAAAGAATTCTTCGAAATTAAAACAATTTGTCCGCAAATTATGAAGAAATGAAATATTATTACTTATTCAAATTAACGAATCAATGGTAAAAATTGCTTTCAATGAATCGGTAAGGTAAAGGTTAGTATGTTAAAGCCGTTTTACACGATTGAAAATAATGGAAAAACTCTTACCGAAATCTTATCACTCTAAATTATTTTCGCAAAATGCTTTTTTAATACATTCTCGTTCGTGTAAAACGGGGCTTCGTGTTAAGTTATGGAAATTAAAAATAAAGTTTTGTACATTATATAAAAGTAATGTCAATTACTTGAACCGTTGAACTTCCGACTTTTTCTTATGTTTCATAGGCAAGCAGTTAATGAATGTACGTTGTAGGTTAATGACTTCTTCTTCTATTTCTGTGAGCTGCTGTTGCTCGATGAGGTGTTCTGTGCATATTGTTGAGCGTATTGTGCCCATGCTGCTTGTTGCTGCTGCGAGGTCAATTGTGCATACTGCGATGAGTTGGAATCGGTGGCATTGGTCGTTGATGACGTGGTCTGTGATGACGACTGTCCCTGTCCTGGATTAGACGAGCTCCAGTCCTGGGAGTAGTTGCCCCCTCCGTAGTAATTCCAGTTCTGCGGGTACTGGCTGTAACCACCTTGGTTATAACCTCCACCGTATTTCCAATGATTTTGATTCCAACTACCCTGTGTTTGATTCCACCCGGAGTAAGCGTCCTGCCCACCTTGACCGCCACTGTTCCAGCCACCACCTGGATTGCTCCAACCCCCCTGGCTTCCACCCCAGTTGCGCCCGCCGCTGCTACCACCACTACCACCTTGGCTTCGGTTCCGATTGTAACTGCTACTGCTGCTGTTGTTGTGAGGACGATGATCACGATTGCCACCACCTCGATGTTGCGGACGGTCACTCACTAGTAGAAAACACAAGGTCACATTATGGAAACATGCAGAGATAAGCACCGATGTAAATAGTTGATTTTACAAGTGTACAATTTGCACCGGGTGGGTGTAATCGTTTGAACCCAAATGTTGTGTGCAGCTGCAATAAAAACACTGCACCCGGTGCATATGTAATCTCTGGAAACATTTAGACTTTGACTTACTGCCTCCACTGCGATTGTTATTACGCCAATCGCGAGGTCCTCGATTGTCTTGACGTCGGTCATTGTTGCGTGGTTGCCGGCCTCCACCACCACCACCGCTGCCGCTACCACCGCCAGGACGCCAGCTACCACCACCGCCACCACTACCTTGACGGTAATTTCGGTCGTAGCGGTTATTAGGGTATGGCCGGTCTCGATAACTGTTTCTATGTTGATATTCGCCTTAACAAACATTTTTTTTGAAAAATTTCGGTATCATACGCCCCGCCCCAATGTCGTTAGTTATGTTACACTTACGTCTTGGTCCCCCGCCACCACCGCCGGAGCCACCTCTTTGATGCCATCGATTATTATAGCTCCGATCGTCACGGTGATCGCGTCGATGGTGTCCAATATTTCCAAAACCAGCATCGCGTCCTTGTTTGATGTACTTCTGAACTTGTTCCTGAGCCTTATCTTCCGGCAGAGATATGTAAGTGATCTTGTCTAGATACTCGCCGACCACAGGGAGGTCCATGTTTGCTACAAAAATAATCGTATTGAGAATACCAACATTGAATGTGTGTGATCCATTGTTTTTTTCGTGAGGAATATGAATTATGTGCACGGCATTAAACTAATTACGATTTTATATCATTTCAAAAATTAAAATTAATCGTGATTGGTTTATTGCAATCTTATCAAATAAAGTACAACAAAAAAGTGCGGACAACAAAACAATTCGGGGCGAGGGATGTAACGGGATTGAAGGATAAGTGTAGATGTGTAGGTTGTTGTAAATTCTAAAATATCATTATTACTATTTTGATAAAGTTGTAAACATTATTTGTAAGTTTGTTTATACCTTTCATTTCAAGTAGAGCGCTCACTGGTATGTCTTTACCGGTCTCGGGATCCTGTTGTTTCATTCTCTTCTCTTGCTCTTCTTCCTCATTTACTACAATGACCGCGTGCCGCTTGAAGCCCAAAAACGAGCGCATTTTACGGCGTATCGCCGTTGGGAACACGTTTGTCTGCCACAACGCTCAATATTATAGCTCACATTGTTTCAATTATCATAAATCTTAACGGCGTAGGACAAAAATTAAATGTTGCAACTTTTATTATCATCAAACAAATCCAATTCGAATCATACATACTACTAGCCTCACAGACGAATCGATCGTAATTGTTCTGACATCAATCAGAAATCAGAAAACGAGTAAAATGATGTTCATAATCCTGCGTTTTGTAATTTTTCACGTATATTTGTTTCGGGGAGAGACACACAAAAGTTGCAACAATTGATTATTGGCGCCATTGAGTGTAATTATCCATTCTAAATAAAATAAGAGCGCGGCATTATTAATAGCTGCATCAAATATATCCCATTCACTCACTTATTATCGAAGTTACAGTACCTTTCTTGAGTTTGCTGACCTATACTAATAAAATATTTAAAACTGCATAAACGTTGTTACATTATTATATCCAAATCCAAAGTGTCGGTACCTCAATTACCAAATACCAAAATGTAAGTTATTTATCAATAACTATTCTGAATTCCATTTAATTCTTTGTTTTCTTATTTATGTTCTTCTACACAGTTAATCATACAAACCTTTTATGTCTTATAAACTAATTAGACGTTCTTGTAACTTAATTAATTACACTAATTATTAAAAAATATGTTACCTTTCAATATTTCAGAATCCAAAGCAACTAAAAATGCTTAAGAAATATACTCACATTGCATATTATTGTAGTTTATCAATAAAATTAATCATTTTACTAGTAACTAGACTAGTACATCTACTTATCATCACTAAGTTCATGTTACTAGTAAATTGTAAATGTACTTGTTTAATTTGATTTACTTATTACTTAAAACTAATGCCACTTATTTTTTTGAAAGAAATTTCCGATACAGCTATATCTAAGCACCCTCTTTAAATAAACCGATTCTCACCTGATCTAAGATGAAATCGCGGCGTCTTAGTGCGGCAATTTCACACAATCGGTTGATGGACTTTCCTAACTTATCCCAAAAGAAATTCAAACGATCAGGTGATATTCTTGGTCGGATTGATACAGAGTCAACCTAAACATTGAAAATTTATCTCAGATTAGCCTGAAATCTTAAAAAACGGGATTTGAGTGCTACTGCGCATGTGTTGTTAACTTACCGTCATTCTGTCCATCAAGAACGATGTACCAATGAGATTGTAATGTTTTTCCGGGACTGTTTGAACGTATTCTTTGACCCAATGCGTTTTTCCAGCACCAGGTAATCCACACATCATTATCACCTAAACGGAAAACATTTTTAGATTGTTTTAATGAGCAAAGCGTTGTAAATTTAAAATTTAATTACCTCACATTCTTCCCGTTTTTCAGGACTTCTAACACCCTCTAATTTCTCATCAAGCTGCGAAACAAACTTGTAATCTTCATAGTTTTCCGCATTTGTACTTAATGGTTCGTTCAAGTCGCCAGCATTGACTTCAAACGCAAAGTTACGCGTTAAAACGTGTGGGAACAAAACAAAATCGTCAACATTGTCATCTTCATCCAATACAATTTGATGCGTAAAAGCAATAACATCGTTGACTGCAAACGCCAATTCACGTTTATCCATGTCTACGTACGCCCTTACTACATCTCCTACTTTGAAAGTTGCTTCGCCATCAGTTGCAGTTTTATTCGTGTAAAACTTGCCACTTGACTCCAACCCAAACGACAACTTGTCTTCGCCCAATTGCAAAGATGCTTTAGCCACAGACCATCCGACACGTATCAAGTGAGATGAGACTTTGATTATTTCGGCTTCTTTTGGTTTGTCTTCAGGTTTTGTGATCATTTCGGATTCTTTTGGTTTTTCTTCAGGTTTTGATTCTTCTTGATTTGATTTCTCAATTTTTTCACTTTCTTCCGATTTATCTTCACATTTTTCTTCTTCTTTGTCATCAGCACTCGCAGTTTTGTCAGTTTCAGCTACTTTGGGCACTTCAGCAGTTTCTTCCGGTTTTATTTCGGTGGTGGCTAGTTCCTCGACATTATCTATTGGCTTTGATTGATTCTGATCTTGATCGGTTTCCATTGGTTCTTCCAATTTCGATTCCTTATTGGTGACTACTGCCTGTTCAGATTGCTCTGGCTTATCGGCTTCCTCTTTATCGACCTTAGTTGCATTTTTGTCTTGACTACTTGACTTTTCGCTATCATTCACTGACTTTGCTCGATTACTACGTTCTCTATCTCGATCGTCCCTCCTATTATCTCTTCGGTCCCGTCTATCACGATAATCTCGTTCACGTCCACTCAAAATATCTTCGAATTTTAATTCTTCGGTTATCTTTACTTCAAAACAAGCCTACCACATAAAAAAAAACAAATATTATACACAATTTGCAATATAAAGAACGTTATTAAGCAAAATGTTAAATTTTAATTCATAAAATGGCGTTAATGTTCGATTCGAAACCATTAAGTCACTATTTTTTTTAACTAAGACTTGAATTAGAAGAAGCTTATGTAAAGGGGCCTATACACGCTCCGGAAATCCTCCGAAGAAAAACTGTTCAGTCCTGGCTTTCGGGATATCCGAAGCGTGTGTGATAAAAAAAAACTAAGCAGATTTGTAGACTGTTCAGGCGACCGGAAGAAAACTGAAAAATGATTCTGAACTGAACAGCTCTGAACAGGCCGACCGGTCAGGTCAGGTCAGTTTGATTGGACTTCGACCGCCGGGCATTCCCGAAGTCAAGGACAGTTTTTACCAGAGGATTTCCGGAGCGTGTTTTTAATTTACATTTTATGAAAAATTCTCTCTCTCACTGGGAGTCGAACCCAGGCCTTCAGCATATCTAGTGGATAGTTCTACCAATTAACAACAGCTCCCTCATAGTGCAATTGGTAAAACTAAATACTAGATATGCAGAAGGCCTGGGTTCGACTCACAGTGAGTGAGAGAATTTTTCGTGTAATAATTTATCTTCAAAAATTATGAATGTAAATTAAAAACTGTAGGATAAGCATCTCCTAATTCAATTCTTAGCTTAATCACCTATAGAATTAGATTGTAATAGGTACATTATTGATTTACTACTATTTTCCTGTTTCTTGTGAAAAAATATTAAAAATTTTCACAATTTTACACAACTTAGAAGCACTCAGTACATCAAAAAGTAAACTGTACCTTGTCTGCTTTAACACCGTGAGTAAGCCTAGCACCAGACCAAATATAACCAAACAAACCATCATTTAATGGCTTTGCTGATAAGAAATTCGTCTTATCAATCTGAAGGTGAAGGTCGGAATCATCTGTAAGTTAAACATAAAAACATAAACGTTTCATCATGTATCGTCAAATTCTCGCGAAAAAATAAGAAGAAAAATAAAGGATGTGCGTATAAAGACAATAATTACAAGAAATGATAAATAAACGAGTCGCTACTTGGTTTTTGGTAAAGTTAATTTATTGATTCTGTTTTGGTGTCTATGAAGATAAAAGTACAAGTGTTATCTATCAATAAAACCATTGTACAAATAAATGAAATAAAAGAAAATAGGTTTAGAGCATATTAACGAAAAGACAAAATTCATTCTCGCATCATCAAAATAATCTACAAACTTAACAGGCAATAGGAAAGTCTACAATTTAGTACCATGTCCATTAAGTTCCAACAAATTTGTGCGTTAAAACGTAAAGTGCCAATTTTTAACTTTTAAAATTAAAAGGAAAACATACCAACAAACGCTACTTTTTTTAAACATTACTTCTACAGCTACTTCTACTTTCAATATCTAGTATATTTATATTGTCTACTTACACCAACTTAGTTGTACTTTGCTGGAATCAACCGCTGGCTCATCTTCCCTGATTGGTTGATTGCGTTCCGGTGAAGTGCTGGAATGTTTCCTTTTGTCGCCGCGATGTTCGGGTTCTTTTGGTTTAATGGATTCAGGTACAAGCGTTTCTGCATCCATTCGTGTTTCTTCAATAACTGATTCCGGCTTTGCAACTGTAACATCAGTTTCGTTGCCCCATCTTGATTTTTTCGCTTTTGGTTCAACTGATTCCTAATGAGAAATTTAAAGATAGTAAAAATTAATTGTTTCTGTTTTGGTTTAACCAAATAAAAAAATACCTCTTCAGCGTCTCCATTGGCGTTCTCCCCATTTTGTTCGACTTTTTTAGACTTGACTTCATCCATTTGAATTTCGTCCTTTTCTTCTTGTTTTGCATTTACATCTGGCTCTTCTTTCGATTGTGCTTCAGGTTCTTCGTGTTCCTCTTGAACTTTATCAACTTCAGATTCTATTTTCTGCGTTTCCATCGCTTCTTCATCTTTCTTTACAGGTTCACATGATACAGCAGCAGTTGGTTCAACACATGGTTCACTTGGAACTGATTCAAGTGCTGGTTCTGGTTCAGTTATTGCTGTTTTTACCTCAACAACTACAGGTGTTAATGGTTCAGGAGCTAGAGGACCTGTAAGTGTTTCCACTTTGGAGGGCTGGGGTTGAGAGACAGGCTCTGGTTTTGGAACCAATGGCTGCGACACCCTACGTTTGGCAATTTCCTGTGCCAAAGGTGCATCTTCATCTTGTGAACTAATATCTTCTGTTGAGGTATCAGCGATTGATGTATCAGGCAAATCTAAAACACCAAAGAAATATTAACATGAATCGGACATAACCTCAATCAATGTTTTTCAATTTTCAGTTTATTTGTTGATAATGCATTATTATTATGTAATAAGGTGATTTTTCGTAACATGATACAGAAAGAGAAACATTTCAAAGCATGTAAATCAAATAGATTAAAATAGCGCAGAATTTTAGGTATAAAAATCAAAGAATCAGTTTGTTCGTGATGGCAGAATTAACGTATTAAAATGCAAGAAATTGGACACCTTATAAAATTGCTTATTATCCAAAATACGTTCAACGTATTGTTTAAAATAAACTGCATGCTTTTTGGCGGTCAATGCTGAAAGCAATGAATGTACCCAGGGACATGAAATCTAAGCACGTAGGTCATACGCGCCAATGTTCATTTCTAAGAATACTGAACGTGGAAACGTTTAATTGAATGAAAAATGAATGTTTAACACTGTTAACAGGACTTACCTGTCTGCAATTCGGCCTCAAAGGCTTCTTTTAGGCGCTTTACCAAAACCGGCTTGTTTCCCTTTGTATCCAAACCACGCGTCTGCAATTCAGCACGTAGTTCGACAACTTTTAGTTTTGCTGGATCCATCATTGATTTCCTTCACAAATTCGTACTTGTACGGCTTTTATAACGTATTTATTTTTCCATACAACTTCATCAAAACACGTATCACTCAAGAAAAGCACGCTCACCTCAAACATTAATTGCAAATGGCTGTCGCGTTGTGTTGTCTACCTACCAAAGTATTGGTACCAACTGTCGGCGTGTGGGGATTTTTGCATTTTTAGTGTATTTATCATTTAAGTTTTTATTCGTTAAGAAAATTTTAAACAAATATTGCGTAAAATGCAGAGTAATATGTAATTTATTTAAATGCTTTAGAAATTATACCCATATGAGTTGAAAGAGCAATTTAATAGTTACGTTCCTTTTATATAAAGTGTCAGCCACTCATTGCGTTTTTCAAGTGGCAACATTCGTGCTTTCGTGCAGATCTCGCGTTTCACCGGTTCATCAGAAAAAACTACACCAGGGATGCGTTCGAGAACGTTACTTTTGTGTAAATCTCACATACGTGTGTTTCACATTGTCACTTTTTCGTCGCAGAATAGACCTTATTCCCTAGTCCATTGTGCATGACGGCGTAGTGTCCCTTCTATCAGTTTTAGGCGCCAAATTTAAGAGCAATCATGCAAGAAAATACTCCCATTTGAACTACATGTAAAATGCTTATTTTCATTTCACTTTAATCCGTAAATATGACTGAACTTGCATACCATGTTCTTACCAGTTTTGAACGGCTCATAGCGACTGCGCAAGACGAGCGACTTTTAACTCTGTCGAGACTGGGATGAAATTTTGTCTTCCGGACGTAAAATCTGAACGCCTGTGGCGTTTCACCGTTGGTTATCGATACCTGATCCATCTGTACGACACCCTGGCACGCTCCGCCGTTAAATCGGAACGGCCCCCCTGTCATTTAAAATACCACTTTTTCTATTTACCACGAGGTGGATACCGATTGGCGATTTTAAATAACCTTAAAAAGACGCAAACTAAAATTCAGCGAAACTGAAACAAAAGTTATTTATTTTATAAAAAGAGCTGTTATAATTTAATTTTGCAAATATGTCTGGGATGTTATACGGTGGCGATGAAATTGGAGCACTCGTATTCGATCCAGGCCATCATTCTCTTCGGGTTGGCTACGCTCAAGAGGATACGCCAAAAGCCGAAATACCGGCTGTAGTTGGCGTGGCCCCAGACCAAGCACCGAAAATCGAACCCGAAGCAAAGCAAGACCCCAATAACATTAATCAAATACCATCGTCATGGAAGTACTACATTGATACAACATTTCTTCATGCACCGCGTCCAAACATGGAATTACATTCGTATATGAAGGATGGTATGATCGAAAACTGGGAACTCTTTGAAAAAGTGATCGACTATTCCTATCAGAAAATTATACAATCCGAATCCGAATTTCATCCAGTATTATTTAGCGAATCTCCATGGAACCAAAGACCGAAGCGGGAGAAATTAATGGAAATCATGTTCGAAAAGTATAAGGTTCCAGCATTCTTTTTGGTGAAAAATGCAGCATTGGCTGCTTTTGCTAATGGCAGATCGACTGCTTTAGTTATTGATAGTGGGGCCACGCATACATCAGCTGTACCAGTGTTGGATGGATATGTTATTTCAAATGCTGTTGTTAAATCACCTTTAGGTGGTGATTACTTAATCCTCAGAGCTAGGGAAATGCTTGAGCAACAATTGCAAGTTGATCTTACTCCATCTGCCTTAATTGCTAACAAAGATGTAATCAGGGATAAAGATAAGCCCAAATATACAAAGAAGACTTTACACTTCACACCTACGAATACTTGGACTGCGTATATGACGAAGAAAACTGTTCAAGACTTTCAACAAACTGTTTTACAGGTACTCCTTTTAATTATATCAAATCCGTACGCTAGTGACAACTTTCCGACCGTGAATCCTACTTTGATCGATTGATTTACTTAACTTCCACGTTCATTTCAGTTCAATAACTATGAACCTCGAAACTCTCCTTCCTTATCCATATTTGTTTAAATCTCGGTTTTAATGTAATATGTTTATAGGTTTCTGAATCTCCTTATGATGAAAGAGTAGCAGCTGCAATTCCTGGCGTGCATTACGAATTTCCAACAGGGTTTCATCAAGATTTTGGACCAGAACGCTTTAAATTAGCTGAAGGACTATTTGATCATGCTATGTTAGGAGCAGGATATATCGGTAATAATAAATAGTAGTTTACCTAACAAGTTTGGAAATTCTAATATTACGTCACAAACGTCAAAAATTGATCGTGGAGGAAAAACATTGGATTGAGGTTGCTGAGATCTGCTGTGCGCCAATATGACATTGTGGCAAATGCGTCGCGCATAACTAACAATGTGTTTAGCCAGCCTTAGACTCATGTTTTCATCCACGAGTCACGTGTTTTAGAATGACTAATTGTCATGGCATATTCGGAAAGTGACAAACTTGTCACTTTCTCACACAGTTTCTTGTTTTGTTATGACTTTTCCGCATTACTTTTTCATATTGGCTAGAATTTGGGTCGGCTGTGTGTGCCATTTCATAGTGTCCGTAGGAAACAATATTATTTATTGTTTGTGGTAACTCTAAAGAACTCAACTGGATATTGCCTTTTTCTAGCTGCTACAAGTGCTGGAATGTGTGACGTTGATGTTCGGCCAGCGTTATACAGTTCAGTGGTACTTACTGGGGGTAATTCCCTCGTCCAAGGTTTCAGCGACCGATTAAGTCGAGACTTATCGTCACGAACACCCGGCTCCATGCGTCTTAAAATGATTGCGGCCAATGGAACGGTGGAGAGGCGATTCGGCGCCTGGGTGGGTGGTTCCATCCTGGCTTCTATCGGCACATTTCAACAAATGTGGGTCTCTATGCAGGAGTATCAGGAGTCCGGAAAGGTTCAAATAGATCGCAAGTGTCCTTAAGCACCTGCTCGTAGTACATACTTTTATAACTTTTAATGAAATATAATTATTACAAGACTTATTATATATACAATTAAGTCTCATCGGTGATTTGTGGACTATTCACGGATGATCATTGGTATCACTATGATTTTGAATTATTTAACTTTGTGACCTTTTTTTAGAGTGAAATTAATTTTTTAGTGTTAAGTGAAGTAAAAATGATTTTTATAAGGAACAGTTTGAATTAAATTAGTATTTGTGTGACTTCTACCATAAAAATATCCTCGCCTCACTCATAGATTAACTACTGGTGATGATTTGAAAATACTTAGTGCTTGAAAATGATTGAAGACGGTTCAAGTATTGGAAAGTTCTCTTCTATGGTGCCTCCCAAACATCCTCAAAACATCGGAAGCATGATAAGAAGTTACTCATACAGTGTATCAGTAAATTACATATTAATTTTTATCAACAAATTAGAAAATTATTTTTACCAGTAATGGCGAAATATTCAGATGTCTTTAGGATTTGGTTTTCGATAATTGGAAGTGATGGGAACTGATTTTAAAGTTATAATCCAACATTAATCTTTCCGATTTCAAATAAATTTATTTTTTAGCCGAATAACGATTATTTACGATCTTCATTTGAATTCTTTTAGAGAGTCTTAATGATCATAAAAATCGAGCGAAATTATGTACAAAATGTAAAAAATTGAAAGTAAAATTTAAAAATATGATTTTTGATAAAATTTAAACAAAATTAAAAAATGAAGCGTACAAAAATGTAAAATGATCAAACATGACGACATAAGCACCATTGTGAATCGTAAAGAATTCCGTGTTTTGTTTTTTATTGTAAAATCGACGGATATCATTTGTTATCGTAAATTGTAAATAATTGATTGTGTGCATGTATGGACGCCATAATAATTATTTCGGTTATCAGTGTCATTCCAATTTTGACGTTAACGTTTAATTCACACAATATGGCGTATTAAGGAGTTGATGTATATATTGTAGAATTATAATTACTTCATGTATTTATTAGGAATCATCTGCGTCTACGCTGAACTATTAATGGGCGCCACTAAATTGCCCATTGCCTGCAAAATCGCAGCATTTGCATTGAAATCTGGAGGCACAACTAATGGCATTGCCGAAGCACACTGGAAACTCGTCTCCTCTAAATCCCTTTGTAACTTCAACAGGGTCGGACACTGTTGAACTACTGTCTGTATACTTTGCAACGTCTGGAAGTACAAGTTGATTAAGTTATTAACCTCATTAAATAATTCACGTTGATTTCTAAATACGGACGTGGTGACCGCCATGGACGTTTAATACAATGGACCACGTTAAATACAAATGTCCAAACCTCCCCAGAACATCAGAAATAACATCATAGAGCATTCGTACAAGTGATGGCATTTGCACCGGGTGCATACTTTTATGCACCCAAAGCACCGGCTGCAATGATTGAATGCACCCATTTGGTTTGCTTTGGAACCCACTCCCCAATAAGATTCCTAAGATTTAAATTCAGGGTGCAACGTTTGATTAAACCCGGTGCAAACACTGTGTATTTGCACCGGTGCAAACCGGCTTACCATCACTGATGCGCGCACAAATGTTGCCTTCATTTTTATCCAATATTCGTGGTCCATTTTATTATACGTCCATGGACGTGACAGATCACTGATGAAGATTTTTGTTATTAGTTTACCTCTAAAGCACTATCTATGGCGTTGTATTGCTTTTTGGCTTCGGCGATTGCTTCTCGAAGGTTTTCGGTCAAGACTTGCCTATTTGCCACATACTCTTGCGTCAGTTCAGACAATTGTTTGTCTTTGCCTTCTAACTTTTCTTTTACCGCAGAAACCTAAAATAAATACGCAAACTAGAACATCGATTTTTAGAAATACTATTTACTTAATTACTTCTTTACGTTGCAGAATTAGGCGACCTAGAAGCGCTCTTGATGGCACTTCACCGTCACTTTCCCAATTACTAAGTGCTTCCGCCGCTTCTTCTTCTTTGATTTTTATAATAAATTCAGTTTTCGAAAGTGTCGTCGATAAATCACAAACGTCTTGATTCAATTTCTATCCAAAACAAAAATCATTTTCAGTATTTACAAAAATATGCACAAAATGTAAATTTTACTTACTTGAACCTCTTCCCTTTGTGTATTTAATTCATTCTTAATTTCTTCAATTTCACCATTCTTCTTACTTAATTGTCCCAAAAGCTCTTTGACTTCACTCTTCAATTTGACGCCCAAGTGTTCCCAGTCTTTTAATTGTTTGGCCACAATTTTGTTGCTTTCACGGTGCGTGCTGACTTGTTCGACATAGCTATTTCTTTCGTCTTGAAGTTCATTCATATATTCTTCGTTTTCCGTTTGAATGATGCGAATAATTTTTAAAAGACGCGTTAAAAAGTTATCAGCGTCGATGACTTGATCGACCAAGGACACAGGACTGGAGAGATCGGATAGGGTAGTGTCTGACTTGGATGCAGCTTCACAACGTTCCCGATTTCTTATCGCCTGTGATAAACTGTTCAGACTCTCAGTATGCGACAATCGTAACGAGGAAATCATGCTATGGCCCGAAGAGATCATATTAACTGAATGGCTGTCTGGCACTACGACATCTTCGAGAACGTGTTCCATCATAAGACATGGTTCAGTTTCAGAATCAAGAAGCTCTGTTGAGTTTTCTGAAGTATCTAAATACAGAAAATATTTTATAAAAGTTCTAAACAAATAAGTCGATCTCACCTGTAATTGTGTCTTTGCTATTCTCCCGATTAAATGTAGAAGGAGTAGTAGCATTTTTAATGGCACCAATTACAGCTGCAATGAAGGACGATCCCCTATTTGGTGAGGGCGTTTTATCAGCGGGGAACTTACGAGGTTTATCAGGCGTCGCGTCAGGGCTACTACTGCTATTGCTGTACGCTTCATTGTGAAAAATAACATCCTAAAAGAGAAAACAAAATCATTAATAATAACTCAACCAAATTCCCATCAAGACGAACATCCAACTCCTCATCGGTAAAATTATAGGAAATAGTAAGTTGATCGACCAGACTTTCAAGACGTGAGTTAAGTGATGTTAGTGCAACAGCAGCTCCAGAAACGGTGCTCCCTTGGTGAACTAATAGTTCTCGACATTTAGCTTCCAATGCAGTGTAACGTGCCTGCAGCCCAAGGTTCTCCTGACGTTTTCGTTCGTTTGCTCGTACTAAATGTTGGCATTCCTCGTGTTTGTCGTCGAGTTCCTGTTCTTTATGCGCCAGGGCATTCCGAGCTCTATTCGATTCAGTCTCGGACTCTTTAAGTGCCTCCGACAGTGATGACTTCTCGATTTGTAGAAATTCCAGTAGATCATCGCGTTCCTGATGCTGTTCTGTTAGTGAACGGCTGTTTTCTAAGGCTTTGTCTAAGTTACGTTGCAATCCTCTACAATATTCATTTAGTTTCGATATTTCTTCTTCTTGTTTTATGATTAGATGGCTCACTTTTTGTAGGCGAGTTTCCAATACCATCAGATTGTCTGTATCATCTGTAAATACACCACCACTTTTAGAACAATAATTAAAAATATTAACATTTATTCATGAAAAAAAAAACTAATCAAAGTAAAATAGGTATGCTTCTTTAGTTTGGTTTTAGGCAGGATGGCATTTGCACAGGGTGCAAACGCTTATGCACTCAAAGCACCCAGTGCAATTTTTAAATGCACTGCATGCACCCAGTTTGCACCCATTTTATGCGTTCGATATGTCACTCTAACTCTGAGTAGTTCGCAACTACTTTGAGCCGGTCGGATAGTGTACAAGTAGCATATTGAAAGCAATGCACCGGGTGCAATTGGGTGCATTCGGTGCAACCGTTGGATGGCGTGTAATTCGGCAATAAGATTAATATAATTGTAAATTTTAAGCTTATGGCGACAATCTGATTGCACCCTTAGGGTACTAACGTTTGATTGCAATCGGGTGCAAACTCTGTTTATCTGCACCGGTGCAAACCGGCTTGTCATCACTGGTTCTAGCAGATACAAATTTAATTTACCTGAATTGATTATTCCGTAACATTCCAACATGGCAACAACGCGTTCGTTATTCGTTTTTAATTCTTGCTTGAGACCGTCTTTCTCTAATCGTTCTTCTGCCAGCTCAACTTTAGTATCCTCAATCTGTTTAGATTTCTGCGCCTGTTCATGCTTTAACGCGTCATATTTTTCCATCAAACTGGCCAGTTGCTCATCCAACTTCTTCAAATTGTCATCGGGTATGTCGACTTGCGTTTGCTTAGCATGCTTCTCCACATCCTGTGCATTTACAGGATTGAAATGAATACCCGCTAAAGCTTTCTCAATGTCCCGGCAGTCCAAAATAGTTTGACTAGCATTCTCATGATAAATTTTTGTCTTAACAGCCTTTTTCAGTTTAGGATGAATCAAAGGAGCTTTCGATGTGGTTTTTTCCTTCTTGTTAATACTTGAACTTCGTGTTACACTATTTTCTCGACTGAGTGCCCTTGGTTTATCAGATTTTTCACTTGTTATGTCGCTTGTTGGATCAATCGATCGTTCCTTTCTTCTCCTCGGTAGTGTGGCATATTTTTCCAATGTGTTTTTAACTTCTTTCGGCTTAATATCAGCTGGTAGAATTCCTCGCAATGAACGAGTCATTGTTGGTGCCGGTTTGCTAAAATTGGAAGGCCACCGCCCGTCATCCGAAGGTGTCGTGATGTTCGATCGTGTTTGAGAGGGTGTCCTACTTGTAGGTGTTCCTTTTTTCGTTAAGACTTCCTTTTTAAGAATCAAATGATCCGGTACTGGTTTCGTTCGTGTCGTAAGTTTTGGAGTTCGTGGCGTCGTCGATATTCTATCAGTTCGATCTGTGGACTTTGTGCGACTTGGCGTCGTTAAAGTTTTGGGCGTAATTGGTGGTTTTGTCCTAGATCTTGGAGTTGACGGCGATGCATTAATCGATGTTCGTTTTTCCAGCGTCACCTTTTTCTTAGCCGCCAAAACTGCGGTTCTTTTTGTAATCTTTGTCGATGCAACCGAACTACTCTCACTGCCATTTTCACTGGTACCATCAACACATCGCAACTTGTAATCATCCAATAAAGTCGAATTTCTGCGTACTAATACATTGAACGCATCTTCGTAGTTTGAACAGCAGCTAATGATAGACGAATTGCAACTTTGTGCAGGTGTGATGCTTTCGAACTCCTGACTGTTCGAGCTAATTGTACGTTGAAGCGGGCATCTTTCAATTACCTCCACGCCACTATCGCTGCCTTCACAGGAATTGCTCTTCGGACAATCGAGAGGTACGTCTACTTTTTCCATTACTGTATCGTTCAATTGCGATATATTGAATGGGTGAAGAGTCGAGTTTGCATCGTCTTCATTAACAAGTTCTGGAGAAAAATATTCTTGTTCCATTTTCGTTTTTAATTGTGTGCTTTTAGTGTTTCATTACTGACGGTCTGTAAAAAGAAAGAGAAATAATTTAATAGAAAAAAAAGCAAATAGATTTAAAATAAAAGCAAGGACAACTTTAATCCAAAGGCTGGTTTACGCTGGTAAGTTCCTAGTAGAGTAGAGTAGCGACGTGAGTAGGAGGTGGAAGGATAAGTAGAGTAGAGCTACTTTGCCACATATGCGAATGCGATAGTACTCTACTGAGATTTCTACGGGTTAGAGTTACTCCACTCTACCCAGTACTCTCCTAAAAACTGTACACGTGTAAACCAGGCATAATAGTATAAATAGTAACTTGGGGACGTGCAACACATGTGAATACAGTAACGTGTATTTAAAAACGTAACAACATTTCTTGTCTTCTTGCCTAAAACATATTGAGCACGTTATGAGATAAACAACCGATAACAAAGAAACAAATAAGGAAATGTAAGAAAGTCGATGACTTGTACTGTATTGTACGATCTGTTCTAGAAATTTTGCCGTGTTACATATCCATTTGGGGATGTTAATATTGGATTTTGTAATTTTCATTTTATTGAAGTACAATGCTTAAATTACAAAAGAGTGTATAATTGATTAGTAGAAAAACCATAATTAGAAACCTGCTTTTTCCTCAAGTACGTCAGGTTCTATAAAATTTTATTTACTTATTCGTGTTTCGTGCTAAAATAAAGTGTGAATTTAGATAAGAGTTAACTAAAAAAGGTACCCAGTCGATAAGCATTTCACAAATTGAACCATTGTTTGTAATTTCTAATAATTTATTTCTTATTTTGTTCTTGCCTTTTTTGGAGTTAAGAAATATGCAAAATAATGTTAGATCCACAAAAATGTTATCCTTATTAGTGTTTCATGCTAAATAAAGTGTGAATTTAGTTTAAGGTTAACTAAAAACGGACCCAGTCGATAAACTTTATTTCTTATTTTGTTTTTGACTTTTTTTGGTCTTTGGAAATACCCAAAAAGTAATGTTAGATCCACAAAAATGTTATCCTTATTCGTATTTCCTGCTAAATAATATGTGAATTTAGAATAGAGTTAAATAAAAAGTACCCAGTCGATAAACATTTCACAAATTGAACCATTGTTTGTAATTTTTAACAATTTATTTCTTATTTTGTTATCGACTTTTTTCTTCTTTGGAAATATCCAAAATAATATACTTATTATTAATATATTATTAATATATAAATGTTATACTTATTCGTGTTTCGTGTTAAATAAAGAGTGAATTTAGATTAGAATTAACTAAAAAAGGACCCAGTCGATAAACATTTCACAAATTGGACCATTTTTTGTAATTTCTAACAATTTATTTCTTATTGTGTTTTTGCCTTTTTTTGGTCTTTGGAAATATCCAAAATAATGTTAGATCCGCATAAATGTTATACTTATTCGTATTTCGTGCTAAATAAAGTGTGAATTTAGATTAGAGTTAACTAAAAAAGGACCCAGTCGATAAACATTTCACAAATTGCACCATTTTTTGTAATTTCTAACAATTTATTCCTTATTTTGTTTTTGCCTTTTTTTGTTCTTTGGAAATATCCAAAATAATGTTAGATCCGTATAAATGGTATACTTATTCGTATTTCGTGCTAAATAAAGTGTGAATTTAGATTAGAGTTAACTAAAAAAGTACCCAGTCGATAAACCTTTCACAAATTGAAGCGTTGTTTGTAATTTCTAATAATGTATTTCGTATTTTGTTCTTGCCTTTCCTTTGGAAATATGCAAAATAATGTACCCAAAAAGTAATGTTAGATCCACAAAAATGTTATCCTTATTAGTGTTTCATGCTAAATAAAGTGTGAACTGAGTTTAAGGTAAACTAAAAAATGATCCAGTCGATAAACATTTCACAAATTGAAACCATTGTTTGTAATTTTTAACACTTTATTTCTTATTTTGTTTTTGACTTTTTTTGGTCTTTGGAAATACCCAAAGTAATGTTAGATCCACAAAAATGTTATCCTTATTCGTATTCCGTGCTAAATAAAATGTGAATTTGGAATAAAGTTAACAAAAAAAGTACCCAGTCGATAAACATTTCACAAATTCAACCATTGTTTGTAATTTTTAACAATTTATTTCTTATTTTGTTTTCGACTTTTTTCTTCTTTGGAAATATCCAAAATAATGTTAGATACGCATAAATGTTATCCTTATTCGTGTTTCGTGTTAAATAAAGTGTGAATTTAGATTAGATTTAACTAAAAAAGGACCCGTCGGTAAACATTTCACAAATGGAACCATTTTTTGTAATTTCTAAAAATTTATTTCTTATTTTGTTTTTGCGTTTTTTTTTTTGGTTTTTGGACATATCCAAAATAATGTTAGATCCGCATAAATGTTATACAGTACGCGCGTCTAGATTTCCTCGGATTGCGCAGCCCGAAAATTACCGAAGGCGATTTTTTCCAGTGCGTTGCAGGTAGGGAATATTGATCCCAATATATTAACAATGCAAATATAATTGCCTATATTGATCTCATCTATTTCAATCAACGTTTCTACAGTACGTTTTTTGCTGGGTGATTGAAAGAGTGGTTGATCATTACGAGGATTATTGCCTTAAAAGAATGATTTTTCGATGAACATTTTTCATTGTATTGTATTATTTTCTTTCCGATATTTACCATCATTGATTATTTTCCCAACTGTTTTGGGGGAAATGTCACTAGCAGAAGACACAATTTGCCTTAATTCCTTTTCATTTTTTGTTTTTCCGTGATCTCGAAAATATTTATAAACATTAAAAGGAATTGGATCTGTATTACTTGCCCCTGTTTTCCCAAAGTCGAAGTCATTTCAGATTTCCAGGAAAAGGGAAGCGAAGTGACAAACATCAAAAATGTCTACGTCGCTGACAATTTGGAAATTTTCCCCCTCTATGATTTTTGAACCAGTGCGCAGCTCCACCGAAGGAAATCTAAACGCGCGCGTACTGTACTTATTCGTATTTCGTGCTAAAGAAAGTGTGAATTTAGAAGAGTTAACTAAAAAAACCCAGTCGATAAACATTTCACAAAGTGAACCATTTTTTGTATTTGTAACAATTTATTTCTTATTTTGTTTTTGCATTGTTTTTTTTTGTTCTTTGGAAATATCTAAAATAATGTTAGATCCGCATAAATGTTATCCTTTTCCTTAATGACTTCATTCTTACATAATTATGTGCGAAATGTGGGTATCCATATATAATAATACAAAGTAATTAACAATATATAACAATAATGGATGAAGAACAATACCAAAATGTACAAGTTGTTTAGTTTACAACAAAAGTTCATTTATTTTAGAATCAAAAAGCGATTACTCAACCTTAAAGTTGTGTTAAATTTCGAATTGGTAAAACGTTAAAACAGATAAATTAAAACAATGACAAATAATTAACGTTAAATGTAAAATATGTGGCAATATAAATTTACTTACAACATCTAATTTCAAAACAAAGTATTCCGCCATTGAAGAAATCAGAAATCAATAAAATGTGCAGTAATAATTAATACTGGCTTATATATGCCACAATAGTATGTTATTCAATGAGCCCATAATGCAGGCTATTATACGCGAGGGCAAGTTTGCGTAACGAGGCGAAGCGAGCCGAGTGTAGTAAAGCCCGAGCGTATAATAAATTGCCTGCATTATGTGCGAATTTAAATAATATACAAACACGAAACAGAAAAACCCAAACCAGAAAACCTGCGAATTTTCGTGAATATTCAGTGTACTTTTGAGCATCGAATTAATTGATTTTTGCGACAGCAATTTTTCTCTTGCACATGCATACATACAGTGGATTTCTTGGACTTGGACTTGGTCATCTCGAACCAAACTAAACTAAGAAATTAACAACATCTCCACGAACCCAAGCGACACACGTAGCTATCATACACCTAACCTATTCACC
>JARJEB010004810.1:0-10845 GCA_030264535.1 Liometoxenus newtonarum
AACACCCTATACCTGGAAAGTGTAACAACTAGCGCCATCTTATAGAACACAAGAAAATTAGAAACTTTTTTTCTATCTTAAACAGTTTTTCGATGTTTTGTAAATTGTCCTTTCATTCATTTTAGATCACTCTGTATATATGTACACACTGTGAAATTAATATTCTCCTTACTTTCGTTCCACTCCATTGAGCTCAATTAGTATTTTTAATTTGCATAATCATGTATAAAAAAATTGCAAGCATTCGAATAAAAAGCTTTTATCCGCGACGACCAAGTAAAACAACCATTATTAGGTGTGTATACAGGCGCATATAACTCACATTAAATCACTCGCGAATAATGGAGCTTGAACCACGTCAATAATAGGTCATTATTCCTCTAGAGATTTACTTTACGCCAATCAGAGCTCTTCCCTGCATTCAATAATGATATTGGTTGAATTTTTAAGTTTAAAAGCCAAATTAAATTTTGTCGTCGCAGATAAAGTATAGTATTCAATTCGCGCATATGCGTTATTATATGCTCGGGCGTTTACTGCGCTTGACTACCTTCTAGCTACGTAAACTTCGCCCTCGCGTATAATAGCCTGCATATGTGCTCATTGAATAATATACTATTAAAGCACTGTACTTGTACACATTTAACCCGGTTTGGCTGCACGATCAATCGATACTTACACGAAATTAACTTTTAATGAATTAAAACGCCAAATTACTCAAGATGTATACAATCGCTTTGGAATATCAATATACCTATAGATAAATTGCTAAAGCGCTCTAGGGGTATACGTTTACGCGCTTTAATTATGAGAATTTAAAGACGAAGCGGAAATTCAATCATGTTTACTTGCAATTAACTTATTTGTTTGCGACATGACAAATCTTAATGCTTTAGGTCGACGCCATAATTTCACGTTCCATTTACTAAAACGAATATATTATAAATTAATTCATAAAAGTAGAACGTGCTTAGGTGAACCGCAAACATCGATAATTCCATTTCGCGTTGTGTACCCCCATCGAATGATTAATTTATTTCTCTGCGGCTTGTTCCCGTGTTTCGCCCGGCTTCAGTTACCCGAGGACTAATTTTACCGATACTGTTTTGCTGTTACTGCTTGCTCACCCACCAACCCCACACCGACATATTCTTATTTGTAAATGCTCCACCGTTACTCGTTACATACCATTGTTATGACTTGTTCGCCGATATTCAATTGCAATACAATAGTGTGTAAATTCTAACATTGCCACAATGTTATAATGACAAAATTTATGTAACCGAAATACAATAACAGCAATTATAATAACAATTTCAGCCAACCGCACTATGTAAATGTAGTAGGTGCATTCTTACCCCAAGTAGGGTTTCAGGCGACATAAATTCTCGGCTCTCGCCAAAAATTCCTATTCTTGTCTTGTTTTGAGAATTCCGAATTCGAGACAGTTTTTGTATGTATTCATAGATAGTATTCGGCTTTGAAAACATTCTAATTTGAATATCTATTTATAATTCGTCACGACCACGTACTTAGCAAATTATTTTGCACCTGTTAAATAATATTATTCAGTACTTTTTTCAATTTGCTTACTTATTTCAATATGCGAACCGACTTTATCAATTATTTGACCTTGGCACAGTCTTAACACTTATTAGTTCGTCAGGACCACGTGCAAACGTATACGGTATACCTATGGGTACTTAACAAATCATTTCGCATAAATTGGGAACTTTGGAATTTTCAATTAGGGCTGGTTTATAATGACTGTTAACTTAGTAGGAATTTTCCATAGTGGATAATGCAGCTTTTTCACAACGCAGTACTAAAGGTGTACCGTGTTACCAAAATAAGAGACGTGTACGAAGAGTCGGAATATTCCCTATGGAATCTAATGCGTACCAAGAACATATAGTTGACGTGGTACCAGATGTAGCCGTTTATAAACAAAATGTGGGTATGTACCACAGTCGTAACAGACAGTTTCGCTGGGTACCAATTATCAGGTATTCCAATATTGTAGATTGATATCTGAAGTATACCTATAATTTCCTCCACTCAACTGGTTCAACTCTTCCAAAACCATCCTAATTGTAGGTTATAGAAGCACATTCGGCATATGCGTCGCCAAGACTTGGCGTCTCGCAGTATTATAGAGCAGTTCGGAATGCTGTCAAAGTGTCATCCAGACCCATATCTGGCAACGTTTTTACGGTAGTGTGTGAGGAAGATAACTATAAAATAAATCAATCTTATGGGTTAATAACTCCAAAAACAACGATGCCTAATGGTCTGGATGGCACTTTGACAGCAGAAATCAGCTGTTCCGAACTGCCCTATTGGTAGAAAGAAGGATGTATTTCGTAAACGGATAATTTCATGTCAATATTAACAGAACTATGCACAACGTATGCTTGAAAGTTATCGGTAACGAAATACGTATAAGTTTACCGTCCATTATAAACCAAGTGTTAATTTCCTCAAGTCCTCGTAACTTAAATTTATTTCAATTTCTCTTGTTAATATTATTGTTGAGTTGCAATGTAGTGGTAAACTGAATTCCTGCACTAGCGCACTCTCATCTGTTGCATACTATGCTCTCATACTATGCTCTCGTTAACGGTCGTCAGCATGTATGTGGTACTACCTATCTACCTACCTAGATACTTGATATGTTTACTTGATGAAAGTGATCAATGAGCCGAGTGCAGGCCACATGAAAACGATAACGATGTCACCCTCGTGCATGCTTCCACAGTCATTTACACGAACCTGCATTCTGCATTGTAATCCGCAGTTCCCGGTTAGTGATGTAGTTCACTTCACTGCATCACAACAAACTCCCGATGTGCCATCGTAAAGTAAGCACGACGAAATTCGTTCGTGTATTATAGGGCCATCATGGCCTGGTAGAAACAGGAGAGAGGGCAGAGTTGTGAGTTCATTAATTAACTACCTTGGCATGGCGGTCCGGAAGCAGTTCATCTCTTGCCGTATTATTTAGAGCTTTAGAGGTGATGACAGCGGCATAGCAAAATATGAGAATAATTGGATGACAGATGATCTTTTTGGAAGAGTAGTTTTTTTTCTAATTATTAAAAAAGACTTTGTTCATCAGACTCCAGACGCAGCTCATTGTAGATTAGCCTATCAAGGATGTGCATCAGCTTTGTGCGCTTGATAAATTACGAACAATTTCGTGCAGAATTAATATCCTATCTATCGAAATCGATTATAATATGTTTCGTGGTTACATGCATGCTTGCATTGGGCAGCTGAATGCAGCCATGCAATATATTGATATGTGTGGAATGTTAATTGAGTTTATGCACTGATGTGATAGGGTTGTGCCTGTGCTAAACTAAACTGATGGGGTCGGAGAGGATGATGGATCAGAATACAAGAAAGTATTGTTACTAATTTGATATTAGATAAAGGATAGATATTTGCAACTGAACGAAAACTTTTTATTGAGCTTTATCCCAACGTATCCCAATTTAGACTTTTTTAGGTTAACTTGAAATAATAAATTACCTGCAAAACAAACATTTATAGATTTGCATGGAATTCATGTTTGTACATACTTTTTCTCCACTTTCTTTGACAAGGATTTTTGGTTCACGGCAAGTTTAAGTAGATAAATGATTCTTAATAATTGGAAAATTAGAGTAGGAGTTACTTTCCCTTGAAGGCTTGAAGCTGGGACAAAAACTCGAACGGGATCTCAAACAAGAGTTCTAAGTTCCAACTTGAACAGTAACCTTTATATCTCCTTATCGAAAAGCCTGTTTCTACTGTGCATACATAAGTAGATACTAAAATAAAATAGTGTTGTTCTAAAAGTAGCGCATAACTCAATACGGAATTTATTGAGACACCCAGTAGAAGACACACCTAAACGACTCCTGAGATGATGAAAAACAGGTCTCCGTTGTCGTTCTAATAACGAGCATCCGGTTTTATACCTACTTGTTTTTACTTTGCCATCCAGCATCCAGCACTTCTTCCTTCTTTCCACGTGTTCATTTCGTTCGAGGCCACATTTCTTGCTGTGCTTTATGTTTCCGGGGATGCAAACACGATAAGTATAGCAATATAAATCTGCTAACAACCGCAGTACGACGCCGTTGTGCGTCGAGACGACAAGAATGAATTTATTAAAACTTTGATTACACAATAGGCACTTTGATTTCACTTTAATGTTTTTACTTTAACCAGTACCATGATATGTTATGGGAAAGGATGGCTCCAAATATGGTTTTCTAGATTACGAAAAAGTGTTTTTTATTGTATTGACCCTGTTGACCGTATATGGCTATCAAGTTATGTAGTTTTTCTTTCATTAATTCATTATAAATGAAGTCAAAAATACTTAAAAAGAACATGAACCTATAAGCGCTTTCCAAATAAAAAGAAAATCAACCAAGGCTAGAATTAATGCGCGTTCTAATCGTTTTGTTTGTTTTTCTTTCAGGTGAGCGAGTCATCCAACCAGTACTCATCACTGGAAAGGTTAATTTCTGCTCCAGTCTCAAATTTTAATATTGTACATTAAGGTATCGTAAAATATAAGTTTAATTTATAAATGCAAATGCGAGAAATACACTTTATCAATTTGTTTGATTTCCAAGGGTCCACTTATGTTTCAAGAATTCAAGAAATTCTAAAATAATAAAATAAGCATTAAAAATCTTGTAAGTATAATTAGTAAAAATGTATCATGAATTTCAAAAAAATTAAAATATTTCCAGTTTCTCGTGATCGTTATCCTTATTCTTGAATCCTTAGGGCATAGTAAAACAATTCCGTTGATGGCTTCCTTACTCTTTATACTTGCGATAGTCTTTGCTCGTTTCTTTTTCATTAGCATCTTACCCTTTTAATGGTGAGTACATTTAGGCAAAGAAATATTTTTCATTGTCATATACGTTTCCATTCAGCTACTCCAGCTAAATCCACTATATTTTATTTATTTCCATCCGAATTGGGAAGCTATAGTCGAATGCGTGTAATATTTAAATGTGTTCCGTGTATTCACCAGCGTGTACGTATAAAACAAACGAACAACGAAATTTACTTAGCAAAATTAAAGGCAAATTAAGGTATAATCGTGAAATCATTGCCAAGAGAAAGCCCACAGTGAATGAAAGGAATACTCTTGAGAAATTGTGCTCATGAAATTTTGAACAATTTTACCTAAACATATAAAGACGAAAACAAATAGAAAACAATTCCAAATTAAACCAAAATACAACATTTATATTACAAAAGATTTGACAATTGTGTGGAGGAAATTAAAATAATTTCGAATGAGAGGGATCAACCTAATTTATTCAGGTCAGCTCCGGAGATCGCCTTGGTCGTGTTCGGCCTCTTGCTTGGTGTCCATCCACCTGTACGGACGTGGTCCGTCGCACAGCAGGATTGTTAGTAAGCATAAATTAGGTAGATCCTTCTCATTCGAAATTATTTATATTACAGTTTATAACCGTTTGTGATCAGATCACACTGTGAAAAAATTGAACGCTCAGTTCCTTTCAAGTGTTTTGAATAGTGTGGCACCTAATTTATCGTTACGCAAGTCGATTTAGAATAAGGGAAGGTGTCGAACTCACGTTGACCCTTAACAGTTGACACCCTCCAAAACCGACTGGGTCCGTTTCAATCTAAGTATTTACTTCGGTAATATTTGTTATGCGTCCCAATAGCCAGCACATCCAAAGGAATCTTGAATTGGTCCATTCGTAGTTCTTTGTGTACTTTTCTATGTTCTCTCTCTCTCTCCTCAGAATTCGCATGTTTCAAAGTTCTCAAGTTTCCGCTTCTCTAGTTACCACTCACTGTTCCTCGTGTTTTCAGTGTTGTTCAACTAAAAGTCGCCCAATCTCTGACATTTAAAACTTTTACTAACAAGATGGAGGGCGTTTATCAACCTACAACTAACCTACTTACAAACAAAAACATGTATGGAACTTTAAAGACAAATTGCAGAAAAAACAAATGTTATTTTAAAAGGTTTGAGGATAGGTTGTCTACATTTTGGATAGTTTCAGGAATCGGCACTTAGCAAAATGTACGTGGGGTTAACCTCATATTACCCTTAACGGTAGGCTGTAGGAAAAGGATGTTTTTTTTTGGGAACTCGCTCATATTTTACTGTTCATGAATTGTACGCTGTGAAACCCTGAAGGCAATTGGTAAATCCTAAGTTTTACCCGTAAATGCTAGGTTTTAGCAGTCAGATTTTAGAATTTACCGGTAAATTCCTGGTTTTACCATTATCAATAAGTACCTTATCAGTAGATAACCTTCAGGACTACGGCTGAGTGGTGAAACCTAGGATTTTTTCGGTAAAACGGTAAAATAGTAACATAATCATTAAGACATTTTTGAATATGAACATAAAGTACTTCTGCTTGTCTTTAATTGTTACCTTATTTATTTAGGGTTTCTTTTAATTTAAATAAGATGAAAATGAAGAGAAGGCAAATTAAAGGAATTTGTTTTGTTGTTTGATTATTTTAAAATTACTTTTTCTTCAAAACCGTAAAAAGCATTAAATAAATAAAAAAGTTTTTGTCATTTGATTCTGTTCCTCGCTTCTTTGTATTCCTATTTTCATTTCATCTCTATTGAAATAATTAAAATGAAGAACACAAAAGAGCATTACAACAACAAATTGAAAATGAAAATAAAAGTGCGGACAAAAATATAATAAAAGGTGGAAACAAATGAAAATTTGTTCATATATTGTTGCCTAATATTTCAAAAGCAATTACATCAGACGATTTTAATTTTCAATTACTTGTGCGGTGCGAACGCACAGAGCATTGAGCATTTGACACAATTTCGAAATATACAAATTTGAATAACAAATAATCTAATGAGTGTTCAACAAACTCAGTTTATGTTCAAAGCACAAATTTGTTTATGTTTTTTGACTGCACATGTACACTCTCCCGTTCTCCATAATCTAACAGGTGACGGTGATCGTATATTTTAATATACCTACTCCTACAATTGCTTTGCAGTCTGGATGGCTGTTCAGATATTTACAAAGCTCCACGTTTTCGGTACTTGATGTTCCCGTGATGTATGTTCGTGTATGTTGTGTATAGAAACAGGAATAGGGGATGTCACGAGTCGGGTGGTCAGCCAAGCTAATGTCCTAATGGCCAGTCGCTTCGGCACACCGCTTATGAAAGGTTAAAATTTCCATAATTTATTATTTATTCAACACCCATCTCGACATCCCGTACAAACACAAACACACAGGATATGCAGAAACACGTAAAAATTGTAGGTATAACTGTGCAAATTTACAAATTGTAATGACAAAATGGCACTTATTTTAGCTTCACACTGACCATGACACAAATAAAATGAAACTGTACCCTATTCCAAATAAGAATGGAGCAGATGTCGCTGCGGATGCAGCCCGTTTTACACAAGCACATTTTTGGAATTTGGACGGCTCTTCATGTACGTTTGGCGAGTTGCCTATATCGTTATTCTTAAAAAATGTACGTTAAATGCCATCACTCCTTGCCCACTTCGAATATGTTTACCTCGAGGATTTTGTATAACACACGATGGGCCAGATATCTCTGCCATCTTTGCAAAAAATCATACAATGATGCACTTTGATTAATAAATATTAAAAATTTGACATAAACTTCAAATATAAAGTGTCTGAGTTGTATTTTTATGCCTGTATAAACTGGGTTTGTGTTTGAACCAATAAGATGCATGAAAATTGTTTTTCTTATTTTCCCAAGGCTTTATTCTTGTTTGGAATGGAGAATTCATTTAACATATGTATCCTGCTCAAATATTCTGTCTGGTTTTTTCATAAATTGCATCCTGTGACCGACACACTGTCACTTTTCTTCGATTTCGGCTCTCCTACTCCTTGTATGTAACCACTTGCCAACGCTGTGTTGCCAGAGTTATTCTCCACACAATAGTGGCGCCCACTGCATTCAATTAACCTACAAAGAGTATCATAAAACATAAATAACATTACATTAAGAGTAATTTATACATAGGATTTTTCATAAATTGCATCCTGTGACCGGACTCACTGTCACTTTTCTTCGATTTCGGCTCTCCTACTCCTTGTACCCACTTGCCAACGCTGTGTTGCCAGAGTTATTCTCCACACAACAATGGCGCCCCCTGCATTCAATTAACCTACAAAGAGTATCATAAAATATAAATAACATTACATTAAGAGTAATTTATACATAGGATAAGTATTTAGTATACTAATGAGAGTTACAAGTTAACGTCTTATTCTGGATTCTCCCCAACACCTATGTTCTCAATGTTATTCTTAACTGTTTCGCTAGCGTGTTGCGTTTTCTTGTGCATTGTTGTTTCAGTTGTTTCGAGTTTTGTCTTATCATTATGCCTCGCCTATAATTCAGCGTCATTTGTATTGTTCTACAATTGCTATTGTGTAAACTGCACTGAGTTTTGCGTTAATGCGAGTGAATGTGTTCGAGTTAAATGTAAAGTCAAAGTCATTAAACGCAATTAATGATTTTATATCTCTTTGTCGTATCTATGCAATCAAAGAAACATAAACTCGAGGCATGTGCATTCATTCATTACGTCATTCATTCGATCGCAAAGCCAAGACAAGACAATTAGTGCGACTTTTCCTTGTTGGGACAAAACTGGCTCAACGGGATAGGAATATATGACAGTATCGAAATGAGCAACGCCATATATAGAACGAGAGAGCGAGTGAGAGAGAGCAAGTCTAAAGGGACAAAGTTTAGGATTGCCAAAGGATATGCAAAAGCGCAAATGGAAAAGGAGCCGAAAGGAGCAAATGTGTGGCACACGAGAAACGACGTTCATCCGGTTCGACGATTAAGAACAATAAGTTTAATCAAATTAATCCACCATGTCCACAATGTTGGAATGACTGTGGCTGGGTGTTGTCTTTATCTATTAAAACAAAACACACAAATTTACACAATTGTGGATAATTACACTCTTGTCTATTGCTCTTGCATCACTTTAAATTTAAACAAATCACTCTAAACGCACCTCCAACGATAATATATAGTAACTTTCTTACATTAATTTCGATAACAGAAAGTGAACTTTCCGTTATACGTTTAGGTATAATAAGCTGCCTATCACATTTGTTAAAAGCCCCATGAATATACTTTTTCTATATAATACCTAACCTAAAATGTTATCACAATTACCGAGCAATGTGTATACTGATTTTTCAATTTAAACTAAATATTTAATGAATTCGTTGTGTTAAACTAAATCAGTTCATTTGTAAACATCATAAATTTCCATTACCCGGTTTTCCCAGCCCGGGACTTATAGTTTTTTGGATTTCGACAAATCAACACTCGATGCACCAATCCAGCGATGTGAACGTATTTTGTGAACATTGTGTTTATTCGTGGTTGGAATTGGAATTGGAATTTGATTACGTTAATAATGCAACTGAAAATTAACAATTCTGTGTTCCATGGACCAAAAAAATAAAACAAAAGTGGAAATACAAATTTACACAAATAGTAACATTTACGGTTCACAAATTGCCCATATTTGTGTCCATACTGCATAGTTGTGACCTAATTGTGTTATAGTTTAGTATTCATACTTGAAAATAATGGATTCAAAACTAATAAGAAGTCTACAAGTGTTACAAGCACTTTAAAAAAGATTTTTCATTGAATGCCGATCCGATGAAATTAGTAAAGAAAAAATGAACATCACATTGAAGAATTATTGCAGAGCAAGACTGCATGGGGATGAGTGGAAAACGAACGAACGAACGAACACCGAAGGGTCTTTGACATCCCTCTCTAGTGTCTAGTGTTTTTTCTTCTTAACCCACAGAACATCAGCATCAGCGGCATGCCTCCACTGCGCAACCCTGCAGATAAAAGAGACTTTATAAAAGTCTTAGAGGACAATATGATTACATCCACCTTATGCATTATTTAAAAGCCTCGTCTATACCTACGGAAAAAAAGAACGAACGAGCACATCGCACCCGTGAGTACGATTTTACTACATTTTTTAATACGTCGCCAACCGACACGTCGGATCTTAAATCTAAATTCTAAGAGGAATAAAAAAATAGAAAAAAGGGACTTACTGATGGCAAAAGATGCACGACGAAAGAGGAGGAGAAGAAATCGAAAAACTGAAAAAGTGAGATGTTGATAGTAGTGGAATGAAAATAAATGTAGGGAAGCATCTCCAAGGGGGCCAGAAAGCCAGCAAAATACAATCGAACATCTTAATATATTCCGGCATTTCTTCGAAGAACATACGGGCATGTTGATGATGAATATATGGTTTATGGGATGGTGCAAGAAAGTAAATTAAATTTAATCCTGCTCCGCCGAAAAGAACGAGAAAGTTGTTGTTTGTTACACAGAGAGTTCCAAAGAAGCACTTGGATAAAATTCAAAATCAGTTTTTTTGTTAAGTAGAGTTTTATGCTTCCCTCAGTCTCACTTCTCAGTGAAGGAGGAAGTGTGCATGGTTTAGTTATCCATGTTAGAGCATTGATGAAGCTTGCCGCGCCTCAGTGTTTTGGGAGGGTGCAATATTCCTCGATGTAAGCGTACGGAAACGCGAGGATATAAATTTCCTTTCATCCAGAAACGACGACGTGCTGCGTACTTAACTCTCCCGCGACGATGGTTTGCCTTCTGTTTTGGAGAAGCGAACAATATAAATATATATATATATATACAGAGACATTATTTTATCGCGGAACATAGCATGTACGATGTGGCTATGTTCCACGGTAAAATAAACAAGTCAATCTCATGGCAAAGTGGGTTTGTGTTGCTA
>JARJEB010004812.1:0-14218 GCA_030264535.1 Liometoxenus newtonarum
TTTTCCTAATTTAAGCCACCCTGTATCTTTTACCGTTTTCAAGATCCCCATGCTGAGCATTCTTATCTTGGACACCGTGTATAGTAACAAAATTTCCCGGTATTTCAATATGCTTAAAAAATTTGAAGACGCCATTTTGTAGAGCTGAAAAAGTGACAATGACAAAGTGCCATTAGTTTTTTAATATCTTTTAAAATAAATACAAAATAATTGGAAAAATCAAAAATCCGAAAAATTGCATTTTTTGGAAAAATTCGAAAACGATAAACAATCATGAATTTCTGTGATCGGCATGTAAACATACTCTAAATAGTGCAACTTTTTCCTAATTTAAGCCACCCTGTATCTTTTACCGTTTTCAAGATCCCCTTGCTGCGCATTCTTATCTTGGACACCGTGTATAGTCAAAAAACTACAAAAAAATAAATATGGTCACGAATTTCTAACATTTAAATTGTAAATAAAACAATAACTCACGTTTTTTAAATGATTTTTAGTAAATTTAACACGTTCAGTGTAAAGAGCTGAATGATGGTCAAAAAAAAAATCACAAAAATCGTGATTGTAAGTGCGAAACTTGAATTATGTAATTTATGGTTTGCACTTACAACTTAGGTGAGTCATACTCGTAACATAAGTTAAGAAGAAAATACCTTAAATGTCAGCGCATTGCTGCAACCGGCACTCAACAGAATCCACAAAGTAATCTCTTCTCTGTTGCCCAGTTCGATGCTTATTTGGTTTGTTTCCAGCACTTTCTCTTTGTTGTTGATCTTTAGAGAACTTAAAACTACGGATTATAAACTATAAACAGAAATTATTTCAGTATTTCCTTCGTTAGTCACTAGTGTTTATGGGTGTGCGCATGTGTGTGTGTGTGTGCGCGTGTGTGCGCGTGTGTGTGTGGTGTGTGTGTGTGTGTGTGTGTGTGTGTGTGTGTGTGTGTGTGTGTGTGTGTGTGTGTGTGTGTGTTGTGTGGAGTGAAAATATGTAGTGACTTGACTTCCTTTACCTTTAGTGGTAGTAGTATAGGTAGTTCAATTGAATCTTCACTCATCGTTGATCTTTATTTTTATTATTTTCTTCTAGTTTCAAACCGAGTTTCAAACATTTCCAATCTATCTACTGGTTTTCCGAGATAGAATACCGACAGCCTTGTGACTTGTGATTAATACGTGTCTTCCGGGTTACAGAAACCTTTAAAAGTTTAAACGTTAACATTAAACATTAAACAGACTAAACCAGTATAAATGGTATAAATACAAAAAACTTTAACTATCTCAGCGAAAGAGTAAATGAAGTAGTAAATCATCCAGCATCTGGAAAGCTTGTTATTGTTTTAGTTTGTTTGTTTTTCGACTTTCGTGATTTAGAAAATAGAAAATTTTCTGCTTTCGAGTTTCGATTGCTGCCGTTGCTGGTTTAGTGCCATTGGGATTGGAAAAATATATCTTCGCGTAATATTTGTGTTTGTGAGTTTTTTTTTGTCCCCTCTTGAGTAAAGATTCAGAGAATTATCATTTTGTGAATGTGATGTGAATAACATATTTAAGTTATTAATTTACACAAAGCCAAAATAAATTGAGTAAATGAGTAAATTTGTTGAATGTTTTCCAAAGTTTCTTGCTAAGCTAGATGATAATAAATATTTAAAAATATAAATTGTTAAAGTAAGAGAAGTCGAATTTCCTCTTTACTAATTAGTAATTAATATGAAAAACGTTATTTTTGAAAGATTTACGTTTCATAAAAATATTTCGGTGACTATAGTTTCATAGAAAGTAAGTTAAAATTTTTTCAAGTTGTTATTAAGCATAAAACTAAGTAAGATCAAGCAAATTATTTAAAATTATCCTTGAAACAAAGGTTGTTATTTTTACGTAACAATTGTTTGTATATTTATTATCTAACTGCAATTGTAAATTGCAAACATCTGACTTACTCCGCAAATAACATAATTAATAATTAATTAATTAATAATTAAACTTGCAAATATCAGGCCTGTAAATTTGTACAAATAAGTCGATGTCTTGTATCTTTTGAATATTTGTCATCATGCGTTTGTGAGTGATTCATTCATTTATTCATTTAGTAGATATACTAACATTGTATTTACCTTTACAATTAAAACAATTGATGAATTCATTCATTGTGTGGTTTTTGTTGTTGTTTCTTGTAGTGATGGCATTCGTAGTCCGTCCAATAATCCAGCCATTAATAGACATACATGGTTGCGGACGAGTTTGCGACGAACTCAGAGCAATCATTCCGAAAATCTTCCAAATCGACGATGGGGATCATTCAGACAGTAAGTATTTTTTTCAATAAAATTCTTTTCATAATTAGCAATTCATTAGTTTTTTCCATAAATCAATTGAAGATTAAAACTTTTTTTATTAAGTCACTATTGCATGAAACTAAGTATTATATTTACCCAGCAATTTATATTTTATGTTCATATAGTTATAAAATAATGTCTTTGCTCATGCATCGCAATTAGGGAATAATTACAATTTACAAATTACAATTTCACCATAATAACTTTCGGATTCTTGAATTAATTAAAAGAATAAAAAGTTCGCATTTGTAGAAATAATAAATGAAATTAATTGAAATTTTATAAACTTATTAGTACATCATGATTAGTAATCGCGTTTTCTTTCCACCAGTTCAATGGCATTTTATAACTTTTCGTCGAAGTTGATTCGCATCAGTAATCAGTATATTAATCGTAAGGTGAGTTTCCACCGAAACAAGAGAAACTGAGTTTAGTTGGTGAATTTTCACAATTGCTATTTAGCAACTCGAGTTCGAATGATTTTACTTTAAACATTTTGGAGTATTTTACTTGCTACCGAAAGAACCGAAAGAATTTTAAGAATTGAAACCCCGGGACTTTGATTTTTGTCGCCGGGGAAAACTTCTGCCAGCGCCCAAAAGTCTGCGAAATATTTAATTTTTTTTTTTTTGAGTTGCTATTTTGACAAACTCAATTGTTGAGCTTGTGAAAATAGCAATTGCGGTTCAAATAATTTTAAACATTTCGGAGTATTTTACTTTTATCTATCAAAAGTTTAAATTTTAAGAAATGAAAAGCCGGGACTTTGATTTCTCGCCGGGGAAAGTTCTGCCAGTGCCCAAAAGTCTGCGAAATGTTTAATATTTTTTGGGATTGCTATTTTGACAAACTCGATGATTTAGTTTGTGAAAATAGCAGTACAAATAATTTTGAATATTTTGGAGTAGTTTCTTTGCTATCGAAAGTTTTAATTGTAAGTATTAAGAAATGAAACGCCGGGACTGAATTCTTGCCGAAAACTTCTGCCAGCACCCAAAAATCTGCGAAATGTTTAATGGGAGTCCGACTTTATATGATGCACGAAAAGGGTTGATAAACTTGCTCTTATTCCAACTTCTTAATATACCATATAAAGAAAAACATTCTAGACGTATTGTGAACACGCCAACTTTTTTGTAATTGGTGTGTAAATTAGTAACATTATTAAGGTAACAATTTGGTGATGTGAAAATGAATTGAATTCCGGAATTTCCTGGAAATATGGAAATTACTTTGTTTTTCTATTTAAACAAATGTTGCCGGCTTGTCAGTCCAGTTGAGTCATTAAATACCTGATACAACGAATAATGATAAATATCGTGTTTATGTTTAATGATCCACCTGCAGGGCTAAAATCAATAAGTCACATAACATTCATCCGAACTTTTTGTATCTATTGTACCTTCGGCTTCGTGAAAGGATTGTGCCTTTTTATTTTATTTTTCTGTAGAATTCTTTAAAGTTATGCCTTCACAGACAAAAGTTACATATATGAATGAATCATTCTAAGCACGTGCTTGTACATATATTTTTACAACGATCAGTAGCGTATCCAGGGCCGTTTGTTTTTTTCATCCCCCGTATTTACTATTTGTGCAAAAAATTGTTATTTTTAAAGTTTGTGTTTGTAATTTATACGTATTTGAAAGAGCGAATGTGGTGGGGGGGGTGTTCTAACCCCCATATCCCCCTGAATGCGACCCTGGCAACGATTAACGAACAAAACCAACGAAATGAATGGTGCACAATAGTGATGGGTAAGTAACTAAGTATTCGTTACTTTGTATTCGTTACTCGAAAGGATTCGATGTAATTCATTTAAAAATGTATTCGTTACTTTTGTAACGAAACAGATTAACAACTTTTTGTTTGGTCATCGCGTTATCGGATATAGCATTTACTACATGAGAGCTTTTTTTTGGTCACCAAAAAAATTTCAGTTAAGTGCCTAGAGCCTACGATAGGCATAATCCGGCCCTGGAAGTAACGATATTTGTAACGAATACTTTTTATGAGTACTGAGTACTGAGTCCGAAAGTAACGAATAGGTACAAGTACACGAAAGTAACGAAAAGTCCCATCACTAGTGCACAATGATGTACTCGTACGTATTCAGATGAAGAAAAGACTAGATGCCGCAAGGCCGCGATTTGTTTGTGTCAAACGTAAACAAACCATTCTGTGCCTAGCGCCAGATTCTCGTCGGGTACAATCGGAATTTCACGGTCACAATAAATTAGAAATTCCTTTCGGGAATATTGTCAACTTAAACTATGAAAAATACTTCATTTTAGATTAGACAAGTCATTGAGTTGTAGTTGTTGAGTAAGTAAGTACCTATACTTATGAGTTATGAGTAATAATGTTGCGTATGCAATGGCAATGTTGACATGGCGAAATCGACAACGAAATATGTACAGCGAGGAAAAATACGAACACTCTGCAGAGAACTTTTATTTGAAAATAGGAATGTTCTAATGCGATATTAATTCAGTTTTATTTATAGTTTAGATCAGTGTTCTTCAAACAGTGTACCACGGAACCGTTCAGGGGTTCCGCTCTAAAATTCAATGCTAACATTCTAAACACAATCGGAAGAAAACAACTGAAAAGGTGTCTTAATAATAATAACTGTCTACATAAAGTTTTTAACAGTGAAAATTTTATCTCAAAAAAAGGTTCCGCTAGATGACAAAGTTTGAAGAACACTGGTTTAGGTCAATGCATAAATCAATTGAAGATTGGCCTAGTCTAGTCATTTCTAGATAACTTTATTCAAGCTATTTGTAATTATTTGTCACTTGTAATTCGCAATTTGCGTTCCAATTAGCATGTACGTCAATAACATTTGGCAATTTTTTTTTAATCGGGTTCTACTAGTCAGGCAACCTTTTCAATTCAATATTGTTGACGTTGGAACCACGAGTTAATGGTCAACATATACATACTTAAATATTAGTGGTGGGGAGATTTCAGGGACTTTATACCATTGTATTCATTATCTCATCATCACTATCTCGAGAGCGATAGTGAAGCTACAGATAGAGACAATAAAAAAGGAAACTTTCATTGCGAAATTGTAGTCGCTTTCAAACTTCCACCATTTTCCGTTCGTTATAGAAAACAACAAAAACAAATCATATAAAATAAAAAAAAAATTTTTGCTCGAAGTTTAAAGTGAAATAAACATAGAGAGGCCCATACCATGCAGTCCTCACATATTTAATTTATTACATATTGACCAACAGCGCCTCTAGCTGAAGTCAGGTGAAATAATAATTGGACCGCCATGTCTTGTCAAAACCGAGGTCAAAGTTAACGTATGTTGGCATAACCTTTTAAGTGTTTTTCTTGCCTTTGCGGGAATTTTGGAAATTTCGTGTTCTTTGCGAGGTTCTCGGTTGTCATTTGGCTTATATTTGAAAATGTTAGCAGTTTGTTTGATTATAGGACGTAGAGGCCCATAGCATGCAGTCCACACATATTTAATTTATTACATATTGACCAACAGCGCCTCTAGCTGAAGTCAGGTGAAATAATAATTGGACGGCCATGGCTTGTCAAAATCGAGGTCAAAGTTAACTTATGTTGGCATAACCTTTTAAGTGTTTTTCTTGCCTTTGCGGGAATTTTGGAAATTTCGTGTTCTTTGCGAGGTTCTCGGTTGTCATTTGGCTTATATTTGAAAATGTTAGCAGCTTGTTTGATTATAGGACGTAGAAATAAGGCACCAACATCAAATTTATCTTTTTACAGATAAGTTTATTTATATGGAATCATTATGGGAAGACAAATATCCGTCAAAGTTTATCACCACAATTTGTTAAGCCGGTGACGCAACAAAATGTTAAAATCCAATTTAAAACTATTTATTTCAACCGTACCTTATTCACAATTTCATGAATATTATCATTTTTTAGTTGTAATTTGGTGTTAACAAAAGTTGCGTCCAATAAATAACTTCAACTTTGAACGCTCACAGCCCCTCTAGGTTTATTAAACTATGGTTTTTAAATCAACATTATTCACAAAATTACTAACTTCTATAACATTTAACATTTGGTGATGAATCATGTACAATATAAAGGTGGATTTATGTTCGCCACTTAGCATTTAACACTTAACTCCTAAGTCTTAAGATTTAACATTTAAAAGATAAGCTTATGTTAACCATTTATGTTTCTCACTTAAGATTTAAAGATTTATTTTTTATAACAGTGTTTTTTTAAAACTTAACTCATAAAATAAATGTCAAATGTTGAGCCTTAGAGGTTAAGTGTTAAATGTTAACAGGCGTGCATAAATCGACCTTAATAAATCAACAATATTTATATAGCAATTATCTGATTAATTATTTAAGTATAATTAATGATTAAATAATTTGTTTCAGCGCTGGAAAACGACAACAAACAATCACTTCGAATGCTCTAGCAACGTATGTATCATTATTAACTTTTACACATTGTTTTAATAATTTCATAATTTCAAATTTAACTTCATCATTGATTGACTTTTTTTTGTAAGATAGATATACCATCATTAACTAATATTCTAATACGCTTCAGCATGCTCTGTTTTGTGGTTTGTTCCTTCAAATAATTTTATGCAGTTTTACTAGTAATGTTTGGCACAAAACAAGATCGAATCATTTTTACAGCCAACTTTATCGCAGCTCCAGCTTTAACTCGTCTGGGAGGAGCAGCAACTGTGATACTGCTGATGACATGTATTCGGACGCTTCCTTGGAAGAAGATGTTCTCGATTTAAATCACAAAGTAAGACTTTATTATTATTTTAATTATGAGTATACTTTCTCTAACCTAAAAGATAGCAAAAGAAAAATTCTTAACAAGTCAACTGAAATAATATATAGTGAGGACAACCCATTGAACACATGTAGAGTGAGTTCATCTGGTTGCATACATTCACGCGGATGCCAACTTCCTGGCCAACTTTAGTCGATTTACTTTTCCAATTTTATTTCGTCACACGACACAATATAATAATTTTATAGACTGAAAGAAAACAAACCGAATGAATTAATAAAGCTCGTACGGATTGCATTACTATTAGGAGATGCAACCAAACTGGCACTGCAAGATGATCCTTTGATGTTCGATTGTATCAAAATGAGGTTAAAAAAGTCTAGTGTTGCTAAGTTCGGGATGTGCGATTGACATTACTATTTTCATTACGTACCACCTTGAACGTACGTAATGAATGTTCGCGTAAAGACTCGTTTTCAGCGCCTGCTGTTTAACAAACAGAAAAGATAACAATAGGATTAATTTTCACACATTATTTATTAGGTATTTCATAATCACACTCTTGGATTAACACTTTTCACACATAAATAATGAACTTAAATGAAAGTAAAAACGAGGTAAATAACTAAATCCGTTTTATTCGAGGATTCCAGAAAAGTTCCAATGATTTGGATGCAGTATCATTTGAAATTCTTTATTTTCTTACTTATAAGCTTATTAAACATTCAACAAAAGTAATGTAACTTCCCGGATGCATGTTTAGGAATGTTTATTTCCACTCGGCTTATCGCACTTACTTATAACAACTTTCAATGTTGTCTGCCAAGTGTTGGTTTAAACAACTTGTTTGTCACTCAAACCAATACATGCAAATAATATTATTAGTATTAATTATTATTACTTACACTTGCCTTCTATCAACGAGTAACTTCTACGCATTCATACAAATTGTCGTCACATGCCCAACACATTGTTGAACTGATTGGACGTGGACCGCCAGACCTCAGTCGTTTCGTCGATTTCAGTTGAGAATGTAAGGCGCGGTTCAATTCTCTGCTAAATCATTCTGTGTTTGTTTAACTAAACAATTTTTCAATAGTTTGGTTTTGTGTTGTTATCGTTATAATAGTAAATGTATTCATTTGCCAAACACAATAGGTACATGTGTGCAGAGTGAATAATGTTGATTCCGGTTTCGTTTCAAAGTATCAGTTTCAGAGTTTCATTGATTAAAATGTTGACTGCGTGAAGATGAACGATTTTAAATTCGCATAGGCGTTGCGTTGCTCATTTTCAATAAACGCAATCGCAATGAATGTTATGAGTAAATAGCCAAAAATATGTTTTAGTTTACTTTGAAACGGCATGAAACATAATTCGGGAGCGATACGACTTATACTACTTCGAATCACGGAACACAAATAGAAACCTATTACACTCAGCAGTTTGTTTTTTTTTTAAATCATCAGTGATGAAGTTAGAGGCCGTAGTGTAAGGTTATCGCAATAATATTATCGTCGAGCGTTGTGCTAAATTTCGATTTGTTATCTATCTAAAAGTCTGAGTGTTCAATGAGTAGCTGATGTTAGTTGTTGCCACGATTAGTAACAATGAGTGACGGTGACGATGAGTATCGAGATTCGGAATTGGATGAAGAAGATGAGTGTAACGGCGAATCGAAAACGCCCGATTTGGATTACGATATGTGGGAAGGTCAATTTGAATTTGTTGGGCCATCGCAGAACGTTATACCGCAAGGATTACTCAAAACGTCAACGTCTGCTAGCTCTAAAACTAGGAAAAACTTATATGACGTAAATAATAACGTTAGTTTTCCTACGGCCACTATGAAATGGCACAATTTGGTTATAGGTTAGGCGGCTACAAAGTTGACAATTGCTCACAGCCATGGGCGTAGCAAGGGCGGGGCGGGTGCCCCCCCCCCATCAAATAAAAAAGCTCTCAAGTCTGTTGTGAGCATGCCGACCCAAATTCTAGCCTCTATCAAAAAGTAATGCTGTAAAGTCATAACTACGGTAACAAAACAAGAAACTGTGCTGAAAAGTGACAAACTTGTCACTTGTCAAATATGCCATGACAAGTGACTACGTCACAGTTTGTGCGATGAAAGTTTGTGTCAAAATCGTTTTATAAACATTTTATTAGTGTGGCCGAAGGAAAAGCAGTGTACCTAACGCGATTGGAAAACAACTTTCCAAACTTGTTAGGTAAACTACTATTTGTTACACAGGAAGTGTATAGGCGCGTTTTGATTTAATAATGTGCTTTTCTGTATCGTAGCGCATATGTTTTAATTGGTGGTTGACTTACTCTATAGGTTCAAGTGCTTCAACAACAAATGGGTGTCCTGCAGGATTCAGCAACGCATAATGATGAGCGTTACACACGCGCGAAAGCCGACAATGCAGCTCTACAAGCAAGAGTTATAATGTTGGAGGAACAGCTCCGAGATGCTGAAATGCGCGCCGACGAGCGGATACACGTAAGTGTTTCCAACCAATTTGATGCTTGATTTGAAAAGCAATTAACGTCTTATTTTAGGATGAACAACGAAGAACGAAAGAGCTAATTGCCAGATTAGATCGTGAGAAAGTGTTGCAGTTGGAGAATTCAAGCATACGACTGCAAGCTGCTGAAACGGAGGCGAATAATTACAAAGAGGAAGCTGTTCGTCAACGTGCGCGCATTGAGAAATTAGAAAACGAAAGAAAAGATTTGTCTGATCAGCTTCTTGATTTTAGAAATGAAATATCGCTACTTAAAGAAGACGAACATAAACTTAAAGAACAGGAGAGAAGACTGATAAAGGGAAATGATGCTCAGAATCACCTCATTGAGGAATTATCTAGAGAAGTTGAACGATTACGTTCGGAGGTTAGAACGCCTGCGTTGCCAACAACTTCACCTGAGGCACTTCGCTTGGAAGAGCTGCACGAAGAAATGGCTTCTTTGCGAGAACTCAATCAGCAATTACAGGATAATAATGAAGAACTGCAGGCCAGTATTCTACATGCTGGTGTTGAGCAAGGAAGAAAACTCACTGCCGGTGTTAGTTTAGCAGCGGAACTTGATGAAATGACACAAGATGAGGTAATGTAGCAATTATTTAACTTATTTATCAAACATTCCAAAAGGGGCCAGTAGTTTGTAGCAAAATTTAGAAAAATAGAGAGCAAAATTCTTCTCTTCTCGTTCGACTGTGGCAATACGAGAAGTCGGTGGCTTATAAGTTTTTTTTTCTTTGATTTTAGTGCGATTTTCATGGAGATGCTGATTCTTTAGCTAAGGTACGCACGATTGCAAGCACATCAGAGAGTTTAATATGGAATAGAGAGGTCACTAAACATAACCCATGCATTTTTACATAGACACTAACGCACCATACGGGTATCTTATGAATTAACAAATGGCAGTCATATTAATCACATTCTTAAATGAGTAAGAGGGCACTAGTATCGAAACATACATAAAAGACATGTATTTTGGTGACTAATATGGCGTCAAAGTCAACAAAATTCAAACATTTGACGTTAGTAGCCACTCTATTACATCTTAAACTCTTTGAAGCACATGCACTTACTACAAAATGGACAGGCACACATGCTGCATGATAAAACACTGGCGAAACATAAAAACCAGCTCGCAACATTTTATTTTATATATTTTTTGTTTGCTTGTTTTAGATGCAACATGCGCTCAAGGAACAACAAGAAGTCAACGCGCAATTGAGATGTTACATTGATGGGATTTTACTAAATATTGTTGAAAAGTGTCCGCAACTACTCGAAGTGCATCGAAGATCTGTTTAGAATTTAAATATTTTTAGGTAATTTCATTAACAAATAATTGTATAGCTATAGTTAGATTCATAAACAAAAAAAAGATTTTTCTAATTTTTCGATAGAAGCAAGAAAAACAAAAATAAAATAGTAAAGTTTTTAAATCTAGAAACTAAGGAACAATAATTTATAAATTTATTGTATTTTATATTAACGAAGAAAACAAAATGAATTCGCAGAGTTTATTTGTTTTGCTCAATGGTCCGTCCATTTTGTGATTAGGTGCTGTGATCACTGGATATATTGTTATTACAAAATATGCAAAAAAAAAAACGATGATAACAGAAATAGTTGTATGATTGTAAAGTTTTTATTCATTCTTTCTTAATCACAGTCAATTGATACTTGACGTGAATTTATTAATGGAACGAATAACTACTTAACTGAATCTTGGGCCTTGGCTGATTCATGCTCAAGCCATTCTTCTGTAAATTGTTGTATGAGTTGCGTTTTTAATGTTATTAATTGTCATTTTAAAATATTTGTAAATTATACCGAGTAGTAGTATATCGGCCTATATTTTAAGCAAGTCATAAGACATAACAATATTTTATTTACAAATAATTTGAATTGTGTCCCAAATGAGAAATTGTGTGTATTTGATGATGAACATGTTTTAAGTTCAGTCATCAATTTATGTAAATATTTAATTTTCAAGGGACTTATATTAGCAGAAAGGGCAAGAAGAGGTGAAGAATAATTCTATTATTACAATTTTTAGTTTATAATTCTAGTATTACTGTTCCTAAATTGAATAATTGAAATTATATTTATTAATATTGCGATTTATATTTGGACCATTTGATGTTTGCAATTCCTATTTGGATACGTTTAGAGGACATTTCGAACAATTCTATTTGTTTGAATGTTACTAGAGATTATTAATGTCCGGACATTTCTTTTTTGAACTGAATGAATACCCGGACATTTTAGGACAATAATCATCAGATATTTTTTCAAATAAATGACATTTGAGGCAGTGATGGTTAGTCGGTTTGCACCGGATGCCACTGTAAACTATTGGGAGTAGTTCTGACCTGCTCAAAGTAGTTGCGAACAACTCAGTGTAGTTAGAGTGACGTATCGAACCCATACAATAGGTGCAAACTATTGTACCTGGTGCATTCAATCATTGCAAAATTATTAAAGGACAAATTCAAAAACTTAATAAAATTATAAAATATAACATAACCTTTGGGTGTATAAACGTTTGCACCTTGTGCATATGCCATCACTGACTTTTGGACACTCAAACGGACATCACACTTTCATTTTTTTTATAAACATTCAAACCTGTACAATAAAACTTCCAAAACTTGTAAACATAGATATCAAAAATTAAAGGAACACATTAATTTACTACTAATTACGTTCTAAATACGCTGCTATTACGATCATCAACATGATCGGTTGTTAATTGTTCTTCACTCATTTGTAATTGCAATCTGAAAATATCAGCATCACTCACCTAAAACACATTTTTTAAATTTTAAATTGCCATCAAATAGTATCACCACTTACACTTATAAATCTGGGTATGTCTTGTTCAACCGGTTCGGAAAAATTATCGTCTCCGTTCATTCCTTCTTGATTTTCGACTGCACACAAACCACATCGACGTATCTGTCTTGAATTGCTATGAAGTTGCAAGCGTTCTTTTGAAATTGTAATTTTGTCCTCCGCCAACTTTCTTTCGCGAGCATTAATGGACGATATTTGTGCCTGTATTTCGCGTAACTTCTCATTGTAATTCACTTGTAACATTCGTGCATCGTCCAAAGCTTTCTCGCCCAACATATTTTTACGATTCGCATGTTCCAAGGCAATTTCCAAATCCCGTTCACGATTGTTTAAACGGGACTCCTTATCTTGCAAGGTCCGTTTTAACGTTTCAACTTCACGTACTTGTTTCATAAGATTTTCCCGTTCTTTGTCAGTCATTTCGGCCGCTTCTTTGGCAACTTGTATTGCTGCTTCCACTTCGGCTTTCGCCCGTTGGGCATCGTAGTTTTGATGTAGTTTGGAAGCAGTTTCAATGCGTACTTTTTGAGAATGAATTTTCAATTTCTCATCGGTTATTTCAAGTAGGGATTTTTCTTGTTCGGCCAAAATTGTTTCGCGAAGTACCTGAAATTTTCATTTTATTTATATCGAAAAAGGACTCTTCCAATAAACTTTACTTACTTTTAACTGCTCTCTTTCTCTTTCCACGGACTGCCGATTAAAATCAGCTTCTCGATCCAATGCAGCAGTGCGCGCACTTAACGTTGCAGCTGCTTGTTGCATCGCAAAACGTTCATCGCGTGAATTTTGACTCTGCTCGGAAAGTTTAAACTCCAAATTGCGAACCAACGACATCAATTGCGCTCTTTCCTGATCGGCTGCTTCACGTGCTGTTTCCAGGGCGGATCGCATAGCTACAACAAAACAAAAATTGGAATAATATTGACGATACTTTACTGTTACTGCTTATCTCGTACACTCTATTTCATTTTGTTTTGCTGTGATACTTTCTTCGCGTGCAATATTAAGAATATTATAATCACTATGAACCTTCTCGCGAATATCAATGAGCGATCGACTATTAATATCTAAAAGTTTTAAACTCGTATCCAACTTTTCGCTGTATGAATGTGCGTCTTGCAGGATTAAATGCTCAATATTCTTGGAATTTTTTAGGTTTTCAATGATAGTATTATATTCATATTTAATTTCTTCGACAACATGGTTATTGTTTTCACGCATTTGCTTCATTTCAAGCTCGTGCAGTTGATGTAGTTCTTCGATCTTTTTCTGATATTTTTCGATGTCTTTCTTGTGTTCATCTTCAGTAATTTGTAGTTTTTCTCTATGTCTTTGTATAATTGCATCAAGTTCCACTTTCAAATGGTTTTCGACTGATTCCATAGACTGTTCCAGAGTTGAAATTTGTTTTCTAAAATGTAAAAACTTATTTAATGGCTTATAATGCACTAGAGCAGAACAACTCGGCTAGTGGAGAGTGTACTGTACTAGCACAGTTCAATAAAACCGAATATACAATAGGATACTAGTGCATCTCCAGAGTATCTCGATATAACCAACTATATTTTAACCGAAACTTATTTGACGTGGACCTGTCAACACTTTCGTAAATATTATAGTATATTATTCAATGAGCCCATAATGCAGGCTATTATACGCGAGGGCAAGTTTACGTCACGAGGCGGAGCGAAGCGAAGCCGAGTGTAGTAAAGCCCGAGCGTATTAATAAA